>JACGAQ010000185.1:0-257177 GCA_014119065.1 Orius insidiosus | reverse complement strand
GGGTTCGGAAATCAACTAGTTTCTCAACAGATTGGCTACAATCGAAAAAGGAAATTGATTCTGAAGGGAGCCCTGGAGTACGATCCGACTCTGATGAGTCGTCTACGTGAACGACCCACTTCTCGACTCCGTATAGGTAAGGCTATAATTTAAAAAGGTTATTTTGCTACCTCGGTTAATTTTGGGTTCGGAAATCAACTGGATTCTCAACAGATTGGCTAAAATTGAAGAAGGAAATTGATTCTGAAGGGAGCCCTGGAATACGATCCGACTCTGCTGAGTCGTATACGTGAACGACTCACTTCCCGACTCCGATTATGTAAGGTTATATTTTGCGAAGGTTATTACCTCGTTTAGTTTCGGGTTCGGAAATCTACTAGTTTCTCAACAGATTGGCTAAAATCGAAGAAAGAAATTGATTCTAAAGGGAGCCCTGGAGTAGATCCGACTTTGATGAGTCGTATACGTGAACGACTCACTTCCCGACTCCGTTTAGGTAAGGTTATAATTTAAAAAGGTTATTTTGCTACCTCGGTTAATTTTGGGTTCAGAAATCAACAAGTTTCTCAACAGATTGGCTAAAATCGAAGAAGGAAATTGATTCTGAAGGGAGCCCTGGAGTACGATCCGACTCATGAGTCGTATACGTGAACGACTCACTTCCCGACTCCGAGTAGGTAAGGTTATATTTTACGAAGGTTATTTTGGCGTCTCGTTTAGTTTCGGGTTCGGACATCAACTAGTTTCTCAACAGATTGGCTAAAATTGAAGAAGGAAATTGATTCTGAAGGGAGCCCTGGAAGTACGATCCAACTCTGCTGAGTCGTATACCTGAATGACTCAATTCCCGACTCCGAGTAGGTAAGGTTATATTTTACGAAGGTTATTTTGTCATCTCGTTTAGTTACGGGTTCGGAAATCAACTAGTTTCTCAACAGATTGGCTAAAATCGAAGAAGGAAATCGATTCTGAAGGGATTTTAGAAGTTAAAATTAAAAAACTATCAAGGGAAATACCCACGCTAAGTGCAAATTGGCGGGAACGTTTTTGGGATAGGTAATTTCTATGTGCTGTTATAGTTAATCAGAAAAACCATGTCTCGTGAATTTGCTCTAGTGAGAACATTGTGAACTAACGAATCGGAACGCCTCCCTAAAACTGGGTTAAGCCTCTACGAGAAGACCGTTTTGTGAGTCGTATAAGGGCAAATTACGACTGAATTTCTATTAAAAATAGGGCACAATATAACATAATTTCCCTAGTTTTTCACCATCTTAAGACACTTTTCTATAAGTCGCCTGAGGATCGCGCTGTCACCAGTATTTATTGCTCTCGCTCTCGTTTTTCGATACGTTTAAAATTTGTATAAATGGGACTGTGAAGAGAATTTAATGACTGGTGGTAGACGTGTTGATGCGAATGCCGGGGCTACAACTCGTTTAATAGTCGAGGCCTACGCGGAAAAAGAGAAATCAGGGGAAAGGGTTCCCGCGTATGCTCGGGTCTCATTAGCCAACCCATCTGCCACCTGACACTTCCCTTCCCTACCCTACCCTTTTCCAAGCCCAAATCCGTTTTAAATGTCCACTCGCTTTGAATAAATTCGTAATTACCCGACTTGAATATCAGAGAGAGTTTTTCAATTTAAAAAAAAAAAGATCAAAAGAAAAAAATCTTATTTTCGTAAACACTTTTCCGGATTTTTTTATATTTTTTTTCCCTTCAGCAGAAACCATTTGGATTTTCCACACTTTAAAGAACAAAGAAAAACAGCGAGATGGAAAAGCGAATTTGTTCATCCCCTGAGAACCTTCCCTTCAAGGGTTCACCGCAGCGGAAAAGTGGATATTTTACGCGGATTTCCAGCTTAAAAAAACACACACAAACTAAAATTTCTTTAACATCGAAACGTCATTTTTTATTGTCGGATTTTTGACGTATGAAGGAAATTGCTTTCTTTTTCTATTGAGTGAAAAGTTAAAAAAACTTATTTTCGTATTGATTTGTCTGGAAGGAAACTGGGTCAATGAATACTTCATTAACAAGAGTCTAATATAAACACCTCTATGCAAGGCTATGTTAAATCGTTCGCCTTCAAATTGAAGTGCTTCGGATAATATTCAACCCAGGAGTTCCCTCAAAATGTTTAATCTGTCTAAAAAGAAACGTTTGTATGTTAAATTATACAAAGTTGGAGTTTAGTAGTTGTATGGGAAGAGAGAACACGGAAGTGTCGCCAAACAGCGCTTCAATTTGTCCGAATTGTGCAGAGCCGCTGACTCGAGAGCCAGTGTGACGGCTCCAGAGAGACTGCACCAGAGAGTTTTGTAGTTGTACGGGAAGAGAGAACATGAAAATGTCGCCAAACGGCGCTTCAATTTGTCCGGATTGTGCTTGCAGAGCCGCTAAGTAGAGAGCGAGTATGACGGCTCCTGAGAGACTGCACCAGAGTGACGGTTCCAGAGAGAATGCACCAGAGTGACGGCTCCAGAGAGAATGCACCAGAGTGACGGCTCCAGAGAGACTGCATCAGAGAGACTGCACCAGAGAGACTGCACCAGAGTGACGGCTCCAGAGAGACTGCACCGGAGTGACGGCTCCAGAGAGACTGCTCCAGAGTGACGGCTCCAGAGAGACTGCACCAGAGTGACGGCTTTAGGGAGTTTTGTAGTTGTACGGGAAGAGAGAACACGGAAGTGTCTCCAAACGGCGCTTTGTCCGAATTGTGCAGAGCCGCTGAGTCGAGAGCGAGTGCAACGGCTCCAGAGAGACACAAAAGATAAGAGCTAGTTCAGATTCCGCGCGGGTGCAAATCGTGCGGAGCGACCGCGCTGTCCTATTCAACATGGTAACGTACTGGAACGTTCAATGCACCGCGCGGATACTTTGCCCGCGCGGTAGCCACAACTCGACCGCAGGAATATGAATTCGCGCGTACACCTCGCTGTTGTATTAACTATGACGCACCTGAGTGCGTTCAGTTATTTCGCGACATCCGCGCGTATCGCACGTATGACGTCGCGAAACGTCACCCTCTCCTCACAATAACCGCAAGTGTCTGCACATTTTGCAATCTGGATTGAAACCACGCGATCCGGTAGCTATAAAAGATTGGAAAGTCGATGAAAATTTTTTTTAAGTCTGGCTAATAAAACCACCCTCTACAGAGGACTAACTAGCTTTCCGGCTAAATCGAATCAACCCGTCCCAAACTCGATAACGCTTACTTTCATCGGGTCAATTACGATCTTTGACCTCGTATGAAGAATTTTTTTTACCCACCCTTTTGCAACTTCCTGAAACAAAAAGATGAAGGGAAAAAAAAATTGAATTTACGCCTTAAAAAGTGAATCATTGGGTTTCTGATTGAAATTTATGGCCGTTTCGTAAGAGGAAAAATTATGTTCTTTTCAAGAAACCCACCATCTCGGTTATCAGATGAGAAAAGAATGGGAATCCTTTTGATAAAGAATCTGTCTTTCAGATTTAATTAACTTGGATAAAATAAATTATTTTTATTCAAAGAAAACATCTTTTTCTTTCTTACATTTCTCATTAAGAACAAATTGAGGCGCTCCGAATACGAAGGGCGAACTCGACAAAACGTAGTTTCGAGATATTCGCATTTTAAAGTTTTCTGTTAAGGGCGAACTCGACAGAAAAGTCACTCTCTGGAATTTTCGTGGCGAGATTTTAGAATCATCATAGAATCATAGAGAAAAGGGTTTTTTAAAAATCACCAAATCTCGAAAAGAAAAAAAAAAAATTAAATAAAAAAGGTTGAGAGTAGAGCTTTGCCGCATATCGGTTTTTACGTATTTTAAAGGGGAAAAAAGGGGAAACTCAATATAAAAATTACATGGGTGTATTCTTCAAAAGGTCTAGAATCTGAAAATGAAAAAAAAAAAAAATTTGTCCGATGTCGAGTTCGCCCTTCGTATTCGGAGCGCCTCAATTCTATAATAAAAAGCGTTTATATAAATAGCTAACAGAGTTGGGCTTAGTTCCTACCTTGAGGAACACGTTAACAGGCAATTTTTGTAGTTTTAAGCGACGTTATCTCGGAAACTGTTGCTCAAAATGAAAAGAAGATTAAAATAAAAAGTGTAGCTGACAAAATTTTCTATAAAATTGAATATAGACGTTTTTCGCGTAGAACCAACAGTTTAGGACCTGGATGGCTTTGAAGTTTTAGCGCTTAGGTTTTCGGGGATTTTATATTTTTTGACGTAATTTCTTTAAACATTTTCTTTAAAGTTTTCTTAAATGTTCTTTTGATCGAAAAATGAATTTCACGGCGGGTTGAATAAGTCATAACGAAATCTAGTCATGAAAAAAAAGGGGAGGATGGGGGTTCAAAGGAGCGTAAAGGGGTGAAATTATCCGAAAAATTAATAAACTCAAATTACCCCTTTTCTCGAACAATTCCACTTAGAAAATTTGCTTTCCCGTCTTCTCCCTTCCTTTTTCGGCGAACAAGCTGTCCACAAACAGAATTCAGACACAAGTCAATTCCGAGGCCGGGAAACTGGAAAATAAGCACTCCTTAATTAAGAGCGGAAGAAGGGAAGAGTTGGGTGGCGGATCCCTTAATATTCATCAACCCTCTGGGAATTGTACTTTATAATGCAATTATGACTATTAGTCTGGTGGATATTTTAAGTGGTTCGAAAACCCTGAGGTCCACCAAACTCTAGCAGAGGGACAACTCAATTGAAACTCTGTTTCATAAATAAATGTCGCCGTCCCCATAATCTGATTTGCCAACCTTCCTGCCCCTAGATTTTCTCAGAAATGTAATATTCATCAAGTCCAAAAACCCTTTTTTTACCGCATTCTTAGAAGCTTATTCGTTTTTCACACTTTTTTCACCCTTCAAATTTTTAATTGATGTCTAAAACTAATAAAAACGGACAAAGGGTGAGTGAGCAATCAAAGCGGTAAGTGGAAATGGAGGGGTTGATAAAGTGATGAGGTGGCCAATACAGGAAGGTATCTCATCAATCATCAAGAAGAAGAGGGGAAGCCTTTGTTCTAAAGGCCAGTCTGTAGGGTTGAATGCGGTCACGAAAAAAAGAGGATTTTCTGACCCTCTTTTGTTCAACTCCTAGAAACGAAAAATCAAAGTACTACGAACCGAGAGAATCCCAAGGGATTATTTTTATCAAAGAAAAAAAATCAATGCCTATCGAAAAACCAATGCTTTCAGGAAAAACTTCAGCTGCCACCAGTTGTGTAGCCCGGGAGAAGCCATTTTTCAGAGATTATTCAATGTAAAACACTAAAAGGGGAAGAAGAGGAAGAATTTACAAGACCACGGAGATGCTAAAGGGTCCTAGAGGTTCCTAGATCAATGCTCGACCATCTTTCCTACCGCTGACACCAGTTATACTAAAAGAAACGTTTAATAGGGAGGATCCCTGAGTTCTCACAGTAAGATTAAAAGGTCAGGAAGCGCTACAATTTAAAGAACTAAGGAAATACCACAGGGTCCTTCAGATTCCGATTTATTACTCCATCATATACGAACGACGCTACTAGCAAAGATCCTCGAGCTCACAAAGACTATCGCACTTCCTGACCTTTTGGTAGTTATATTGAATGCATTGTACATACTACATGGGCCTCGAGGTTCCTAGATCAATGCTCGACCATCTTTCCTACCGCTGTCACCAGTTATATGAAAAGAAACGTTTAATAGAGAGGATCTCTGAGTTCTCATCAAACAAGATTAAAGCCATTTTTCAGAGATTTCTCAACGAAAAACACTAAAAGGGGAAGAAGAGGAAGAATTTACGTGACTTCGGAGATGCTAAAGGGTCTTCGAGGTTCCTAGATCAATGCTCGACCATCTTTCCAACCGCTGCCACCAGTTTAGTAGAGATAATCCATTAGTTCTCACTGAACAAGATGAAAAAGTCAGGAAGCGCTACTATTTAAAGGACCTTGGAAATACCACAGAGTCCTCCAGATTCCGAATTTACTACTCCACCATATACGAACGACCCTACTATAAAAGATCCTCGAATTCACACTGTTCAAGACTAGCGCTTCCTGACCTTTTCGTAGTTATATTGACGGCATTGTAAATACTACAGGGTCTTCGAGGTTCCTAGATCAATGCTCGACCATCTTTCCTACCGCTGCCACCAGTTATATTAAAAGAAACGTTTAATAGAGAGGATCTTGAGTTCTCACTGAACAAGATTAAAGCCATTTCAGAGATTTCTCAATGTAAAACACTAAAAGGGGAAGAAGAGGAAGAATTTACAAGACCACGGAGATGCTAAAGGGTCCTAGAGGTTCCTACATCAATGCTCGACCATCTTTTCAACCGCTGCCACCAGTTTAGTAGAGATGATCCCTTAGTTCTCACTGAACAAGATGAAAAGGTCAGGAAACGCTGCAGTTTAAAGGACCTTGGAAATACCACAGGGACCTCCAGATTCCGAATTTACTACTCCACTATATACGAACGACGCTACTAAAAAAGATCCTCGAGTTCACACTGTTCAAGACTTTTCGTTGTTATATTGAGGGCATTGTAAATACTACAGGGTCTTCGAGGTTCCTAGATCAATGCTCGACCATCCTACCGCTGCCACCAGTTATATTAAAAGAAACGTTTAATAGAGAGAATCCCTGAGTTCTCACTGAACGAGATGAAAAGGTCCTAACCTTTGTAGTCTAACGCTACAATTTAAATGATTTGGAAATACCACAGGGTCCTCCACATGCCGAATTTAGTACTCCACCATATACGAACGACACTACTAGATAAGATCCTCAAGTTCACACTGTTCAATACTACCGGTTCTTGACCTTTTCGTATACTGACGACATTGAAAATACTACAGAGGCCTCAAGGTAGGTTAGTTAACTGCCACACAAGGTGCTGCCACCAGTTTTAATAGTCTGCAAGCGTCTCTTTTTTTACTTTGAGAAATCTATAAATCGAAAGAAAAGGCAGAAAAGATGATAGACTAAAGTTGGAAACGAGGGGTGAAAGAAGAATTCCGTGAGAATCAAACCCTAAATCCAGTTAGAGGTCGGAGACGGGGTTGGAGTGGAGAAAGATGTGTCAAAGCAATGAGCTACGGTAGAAGGAGGTGAAGTAGGAGACTCCGTCCTTAGCGGACAAATTGGATCAGGACCTCCTCCAGTCCTGATGCAATTACAGACAACGAAAGAGAGCGATACTCAACGTTATAACATTTTTTCCTTTTTCCACCTTCTTTTTTTCTCTCCGCGCGATAATTTCCCTCCGTGTTTGGCAAGTGTCGAGTGGTAACCGGAGCGATCCGAGTGTGTTATGTTATTTACCGCAACATTTTGGTGCCTCGGGGGGTGGAAAGCGGCGGGGTTTCGGAGGCCGGAAAGGGTTGGGAGACGACCACAATCCAATAGAACCGCGTTCACCCTCTGCACTGTACAACAATCAACCCCACCCCTCACCCTCCTCACTTCTACAACGCATCGGTTATCAAAGGGGTCTACACCACTCATCATCTCACAAATGTTTTAACCTAGTTACGACCATTACAAAACGAAAATTATAACAAAACAAAGATTAACTTTTTAACATAAGACCCTAACCAAAAAGATATTGATTGGGCCCTTTTGACCCAACAACGCGACGTTTACTGCAGGCTTACCAAATATGTCATCCACGTGACGACTACCCGTTAACGAGTACTGTACGCGTAGAAAGAAAAATCTTGAGGTTGATTCTTTTTCTAATAACAATAATCATTTAAAAGTAAAAGCTTGAGAATAATTCTCAAGGATGTAATTGGACCAGAGTTTAATTGCAGTTTCACAAAGTGATATAAAGGCTAAACTTCTTGTCCGACTCGAGGTTATAGGCTGAGTTAGACCGTGAGGGGTGGTAGAAGTGGCTCATTCGCTGGGGGCATCCACAGGGCGGAACGATATTGCAACTCCCGGGGATAAACCGAGCCGATTAATACTTCGGGGAGGGAATATAGAAGCGGAGGATGCTTTATGACCCTTGATTTACGGGCATGTCCTCCCCGTTTACTTGAAATTTTTACGGTTTCAAAATCAAATTTACAGCTTGAAACCTTTTTTATATATAAAAAAGGGCTCAGATAAAAACTTTTTGGACCATTGCGTAGTGTTTTATCTGAAAAATAAACCTCGACAGTCAATCTTTATAAAAGAGAAAGAACCCCTTAAGAAAACCTAAGATTGATGTTCCCTTTATAAACCTGTTTTCTCTCTTTATTGCAGCGGAAAAAAAAAGAAAGAAGAAGTTATTGAATCTAAGGGAAATCCCACCAGCAGATTTCAATGAAAAACTTCTTTTTTTCCCTAATAAAAGTGACCTGGGCAGAAACGAATGGCTCCTATCGACCAAATTAGACTAAAGAAGATGATTTTTTCTACGTTCTTTTGTGGCTTCATAGTGGAGATTTCAGAGACTATCTGCTTACACATTAAAAAAAAATTTACTTTCGTCATAAAAACGTATCGTCATAATCTAAACATAACATAATCTCGTCATAAATGGAACAAAAGAGAAGAATATAGATATCTAGATAGATATAGAATTTATATCCACATTTATTATATCTATCTGGATATCTATGTCTCTATATCTAGGAAACCTTCTTTTATGACGAGTTTATGTTATATTGAAATTATGACGAAAAGAGACAAAACTTCCTAAAATGAATAAAGACAAATTTTCAGTTGAGAATCCGTTCTTGACTAAAAGTCCTGCATAGAGGAATATTTAGAACGCGGGGGGAAAGGTCCTATACACTAAGGCCGGCCGCACACTGGAGCCGACTAGGCGCGACTGCGACTACGCACGACCAAGTCGTGCGTTCAGGTCGTACGCTTTCCTCGCACACTGCAGCCGACTGATCGTATGAAAATTCAGATTTCTGAGATTTCAAATTTCAAATTTTTCCGTTATTTCCGCATGAAAAAGGAAATATTTTACTACATTTTGGAAAATGTTAAGGAGGATTTAAGAAAGACATTCTTTCTTTACATTTTTTTCTTTTTACATTTTTTTTCTTTACATTCCTTTACATTTTTTGGTCCCACAAGCACTCAGCATTTTGCACAAGAGAAATGAGCTTTTCGGTATCCATAATAATTAATAATTCACTCAGAAAACGCAAAAATCGCATGCGACCTGCGACAAAATCCAAACAAGTTTGGATCGAGTCGTAAGTCGTTTATAAACGCACGTATACGCACGACTGAGTCGGTTGCAGTGGGCGAGGTTCCATTTAATTGTTAATGTTAGGATCTCTAGAGCGAAGTCGTACGACTTCGTACGACTCCGAGTCGCACGTAGTCGGCTCCAGTGTGCGGACGGCCTAAAAAAATTAAATTTCGTCATAAAAACGTATCGTCATAATCTCAACAAACATAATCTCGTCATAAATGGAACAAAAAAAGAAGAATATAGATATCTAGATAGAATTGATATGTACATTTAAAAATCTATCCGGATATCTATGTCTCTATATCTAAAAAACCTTATTTTTTCCCTCCATTTTATGGCGAGATTATGTTATGTTGAAATTATGACGAAACTTCATAAATTGAATAAAGACAAAATCGCCGTTGAGAATCCGTGTTTGACTTAAAGTTCTGCTTAGAGGAATATTTAGAACGCCGGAGAAGAGGTCCTACACATTAAAAAAATTAACTTTCGTCATAAAAACGTATCGCCATAATCTCAACATAACATAATCTCGTCATAAATGGAATAAAATGAGAAGAATATAGATATTGAATAAATTGATATCTACATTTAAATATCTATCTGGAAATCTATGTCTCTATAGAAAACCTTCTTTTTTCCCCTCCATTTTATGACGAGATTACGTTCTGTTGAAATTATGACAAAACTTCATAAATTGAATAAAGACAAAATCGCCGTTGAGAATCTGCTCTTGACTTAACGTCCTGCTTAGAGGAATATTTAGAACGCCGGGGTAGAGGTCTTACACACTAAAAAATTAACTTTCGTCATAAAAACGTATCGTCATAATCTCAATATAATTTAATCTCGTCATAATCGGAACAAAAAGAGAAGAATATAGATTTCTAGATAGATATACAATTGATATCTACATTTAAAAATCTATCTGGATATCTAAGTCTCTATATCTAGAAAATAAAACCTTCTTTTTTTTCCCCTCCATTTCATGACGAGATTATGTTATGTTGAAATTATGACGAAAGGTGACAAAACTTCATATATTGAATAAAGACAAAATTTCCGTTGAGAATCCATTCTTGACTAAAAGTCCAGCATAGAGGAATATTTAGAACCCCGGGAGAGAGGATCAACACATTAAAAAAATTAACTTTCGTCATAAAAACGTATCATCATAATTTCAACATAACATAGCCTCGTCATAATGGAACAAAAAGAGAAGAATATAGATATCTAGATAGATATAGAATTGATATCTACATTTAAATATCTATCTGGAAATCCATGTCTATATATCTAGAAAACCTTCTTTTTTCCCTCCATTTTATGACGAGTTTATGTTATGTTGAAATTATGACGAAAGGTGAAAAAACTTCATAAATTGAATAAAGACAAAATCGCCGTTAAGAATCCGTCCTGCTTAGAGGAATATTTAGAACGGCGGTGGAGAGGTCCTACACATTAAAAAGATTAACTTTCGTCACAAAAACGTATCGTTATAATTTCAACATAATCTCGTCATAAATGGAACAAAAAGAGAAGAATATAGATATATAGATAGAATTGATATCTACATTAAAAAATCTATCTGGATATCTATGTCTCTGTATCTACGAAACCTTCTTTTGTGACGAGTTTATGTTATGTTAAAATTATGACGAAAGGACAAAACTTCATGAATAGAATGAAGACAAAATTTCCGTTAAGAATCCGTTCTTGACTAAAAGTCCTGCTTAGAAGAATATTTACATCGGCGGGGGAGAGGTCTTTGAAATGGAAAAAATTAAAAGGTTTTATACCCCAAGACTTCAAAGATGAGGAAAAGTGAGGGGAAGAAAAAGGTTGCATAAGAGCCAAGAAAAGTAAGAAGATGGAGATGCTGTGGGGGGGGGGGGGGACAAAGGTCTTGAGAGGAATTTGTTCGACAGTTGAGATTACCATCTGGGATACTTTGATTTCTAAACGCTTTTCCCGCCGCTAACTTGATAAAAGCGTTCCCCCGATCCTCGGATTCCCTACACTTAAAAATTCCTCCTTTTTTTTCATCCTGCTGTCATTTTTCACTGCATTTCCTTTCTCCCCCCCCCCAACTCAGCCTGTAGCCATGGCGACGAGTAAACGAAGTGTAATGGCCTTTTCCTGTACCAGCCGTAAAGGAGGGTTTACGGGATTAAACGACGAGCCTCGGAAAAAATACTAGTGCAATATTTGCATTCATTACGCCCCCTGACACCGAGATTAGACCTCGTGAAGTAAATCACAATTTTTTTTTACCACAAGAACGAGGGAAACCTTTTCTTTTATGTAGATTTCGAATAAAAGAAATCCTCTTTTTGAAACTCTTCGTAAGAAAAATTAAATACACCTACAAAATATCGTTGGAAACTCCCAAAAAGTAGGTAAAATGTCTGTTTTTTGACCAGGAAATCAAGGAAATCTACCGTTTTTTGAGCAGAAGATCGAGGGAAAACGCCCAAAAAATCCAATCGCTATCAAAAACAATCGGTGTAAAAACACCCCGCCTCGCAAAGACCCTTCTACAGCAGCCAGAAAAAAGTTATGATATCAACTTAAACTCCCGTTTTCAAAGCTCTACTTGGCGGCGTCGCGAAATGCTGGTTTACCGGTATGTAATATCAGTGATTAGTTAGATGATATGTCATCGATTACTCTGAAATCCTTAAAATTTCTAAAATGAGGCTTCTACGGGCTGTTCGTAGGGCTTCCTCCCTCAAAAACTGTGTTATCCCTGATAAAAATCATTTCGGGATGCCGCAAAGGGGAGCTTTGAAAAAGGGAGCACGGGCGTTGAAGTTGATATTAAATTTGTAAAAAGAGGCTTGTCCACAGGCTCTTCGTAGGGCTCCTCCCTCAAAAACTGTGTTATCCCAATAGAAAGCATTTCGGGATGCCGCCAAGGGAAGCTTTGAAAACGGGAGCACGGGCGTTGAAGTTGATATCAAATTTCTAAAAAGAGGCTTGTCTACAGGCTCTTCGTAGGGCTTTTTCCCTCAAAAACTGTGTTATCCCTGATAAATAGCATTTCGGGACGCTACCAAGGGGAGATTTGAAAACGGGAGCACGGGCGTTGAAGTTGATATCAAATTTCTAAAAAGAGGCTTGTCTACAGGTTCTTCGTAGGGCTTCCTCCCTCAAAAACTGTGTTATCCCTGATAAAAAGCATTTCGGGACGCCGCCAAGGGGAGATTTGAAAACGGGAGCACGGGCGTTGAAGTTGATATCATGTTGATATCAGTTGATATCAGACACATTGCAGATACAGTGCGAAATTTCAAGTTTAGTCCTCCAGGGTAGGGACCTTTTAGTGCGGCAAAACATACCCTAAAATTTCAGTTTTTTGTTCCTTTTTTTTGGGTTGAGATAATATTGGTTTAATCTTTTAAGAGGCTCTGGCTAAAGTTAAAAGGAAGCTCTGCGCAAAATTTCAAGTCAATCGGCGCACTAGGAGAGGCTGTAGCCTAACTGAACGGGAAGAAAAAGAAGAACACGGCTAAGGCGAAAACCAGGCTTTCAAAGATGTATATCTCGGCACCCTGTATATCGATCGACTTGAAATTTTCAGCATTTACTCTTATCAAATCAGAGAAGACCTGTATAAAATTTGAAAATGATCGGTACACAGGGTGCTAAGAAACCCGAAAAACTCAAATTGTGAAGTGAACATACCGTTCGTACTTTTTCCGCTTTCCTAGATACATAATATATTTTTCGGCTTATGAGAGTGACTAAAATCGCCAAAAATAAGCATATTTAGATGATTTTGACGTTTTATTTAATCTTTTCTTTTCTTAATTAGTAATAATCACTTTTGAGATTGGCGTCCGCGGATTCGCGCTAACTTCGTAAATTAGGGCGATGCGGTTGGTTAGCAAAAGGGCACCCTCACCCCTTCATCCCTCGACGACGGTTAAAGCCCAAACTTTGTTTCGCCCCAAGTTCTTCTACCTCTCGAATAATAGAACAACTTTCTTACCCTCAGAAAAACGAAATTACATATTTTCAGAAAGGCTCCGCCTGGACATAATTGATCCATTAATGTTTTGTTTGTTTAATTGATTGAAAGGCTTATTTGAGTCAACAGTCTGGTAATTGGGCATTAGCCAGTGAGGAACATCCCTTTTGTTGTAAGTTAATAATTTCGATTGTGATTGATTTTGTATGGTATTTTTTCAATTTTTCTTTTTTTTTCCCCGGGAGACATAGAGCGTTGTCGCGGATGAAAAAGTGAAAGGAGCCTCCCCATGACGCCAAGTGATTTCCGGTTCAATTTCGCGATGTAAAGGACGGGGGGAAGTCGAAACGGGCTGGATGGAAATTTATGTCTAACATTTCCCCGGAGGTGCAGGTAGGCGTTCGGTAAAAGAGGGGTAGATATGCATTCATCATGTATCGCCCACCTCCCGCGCGAGCGGAATCGATCCGGCCGAAAAATTTACCAGCCGTCCCTCAGTGTTTTTGCCGTTATCCAATTAGTGAGAGGGCAATTAGCCCGGAGGCACACCCCGCCTTTCCCCGCGGAAAACTCGTACGTAAAACTGTGTACTCCGGAATTATTTGTGCCGAACAGTTGCCACGGTTCACACACTCCCCTCGAACGGAACAAAAAAAATGGAAATGCCTCTTTTATTCCCTCTAAAATTTTTCAGTTTCAGTAAACAAGGATTTCCCAATGGAGAATCTACAGTTCTTGAAATCATCCCCGAGGAAAAGTCTGGAGGGGTTTTAATTCCGCCCAAAGCCCCGAGAGGCAGTAAAGCTTCTGACCGTAGTTAATGACGAGCATGATAGGGATCCACCCAAGGGGACACTATCTGATCTAGGGGAAAAAGAACCCTTAAAAACAAACCTTCAAGCAAGAAAAAAAATACGTGACTTGAGTGATCAGAAAAAGGATTGAACTGGTCCTCAAAGCAGATAAGATTTTGCTTCACCGAGTTTTAGGGCTTCAGTCAGTAACTTCAGTAAACGCTGAATGTTCATCCAATAGCGCAACAACCGAAAATTAAAAACACTCAAGCACACAACTCCCTTTGATGCCATTTTTGTACTTCATCCCCAACCCTTTCGTTCCCTTTGGTGCTCTCAGCATTTCTCAGTCATAAACCAAGCTACTGCAGTACTGATATTATGGTTTATTTCTTTCCAACAGATTTATTGTCATTTAACGCAGCTGTCATCGCAGCCATCTATCATCGCTCAACGGTCCAATATGCTACTGGTGCCATTATGTTTTTCAACTCATCTACGTTTGTGAATTGATCCAAGTAGGTAACTGTTGATTACAGTACGGTCGAAAACCGATATCAATTAGTGAAGATTCATCAATTGACGCAATTTTTGTACTTCATCCCCAACGAGTCCTTTGGTGCTGCATTTCTCAGTCATAAACCAAGCCACTGCTAAACGATCGTACTTTCGCTTGAGATAAAAATTACGGTTTATTTCTTTCCAACAGATTTATTGTCATCGCAGAGTGGCCGTCCATCATCGCTCAACGGTCCAATTGCGACAACTGGTGGCAGCGGCTATACGCCATGTTTTTCAACTCATCTACGTTTGTGAATTGATCCAAGATACCGGCCACTCTTGATTACAGTAGGGTCGAAAACCGATATCAATTAGTGAAGATTCATCAATTGACGCAATTTTCGTCCTTCATCCCCAACGAGCCCAATAAGGGCTCAAAGGTCCAATATGCTACAACTGGTGGCAACGGCTATACGCCATGATGTTTTAAGCTCATCTACGTTTGTGAATTGATCCAAGATACCGGCAACTCTTGATTACAGGGTCGAAAGCCGATATTAATCAGTGAAGATTCATCCACTGACAACTCATTATCCGTCGGTAATCGGAGCTGAGTTGACAAATCCGTTTTCTAATTAGACGGTTTAGATTTTCGCCCGAGAAAGAACGTAAAATACGTGGGAAGATTCGCCCTGATTTTGATATAAACGTGATGGATCATGATCTATTCGGATTATGCAACCTCACGTGATCTATTATGATCGATGAGCGATACTTTAGAGTTGGTGACTCCGGGAAGGAGTAATCCGTTTAATTATGATACCCGTGGGAGAAAAAAAAGAAGTTTTTTTAAGTGGCGATTTTTGTCTACTTTTTTTTTTCTCTCAGAAGGTACTTAGATCCCTCATCCCGGAGGGCGTTTTCACCCTCAGGAAAGCCAATTATGTCCTTGACTGAACAACAAAGAAAGTTGAAGAATTTTTTAATCTCGGCAAATGTCCCTCAAACTCCTCCCGTTTTGTCCGGAAGCCGATAAATTTTTTTTACGTTTATTAACACCTTATGGATGAAAAAGGAACAATAATATTTAGAATCAAAGTTTGCCTAATAGATAAGAGGGCGGAATTTAAATGAAGGCACACAATCCTTTATGCATACACGACTTATCGCGTAAAAACACTGGCCCGCTTGATAATGTTCTTTTTGTTGATTTTGTTTAATTCTTTTTCAAAACGCCATGGTCACGTTTTTTCCGATTTAAAGTTATCGTTTGTTTTAATCGATTTTATTCAATCAGCTTACTGTAAAAGAATTTGCCACCTAAATTCCTTTTAACAAAAGGAATCCTTGCGAATTCCCTCGGTTTTTCAAGGAGAGAGTTTCAGGGAATCGTAATTTGCCCTTCCCGTATACGACTCATCCAAGGTAATACGATCCGACTCAGCTGAGTCGTTTACGTGAACTCACATCCCGACTCTGAGTAAACGTAAGGTTATATTTTACGAAGGTTATTTTGTTATCTCGTGTAGGTTATTTTGTCTCTCGTCGGAATCGTTATACGATCCGACTCAGCTGAGTCGTATACGTGAACGACTCACTTCCCGACTCCGAGTAGGTAGGTTATATTTTGCGAAGGTTATTTCGTTATCTTGTTTAGTTTCGGGTTCGAAAATCAACTAGTTTCTCTACAGATTGGCTAAAATCGAAGAAGGAAATTGATTCTGAATGGATTTTAGAAGTTAAAATTATTAACTATCAAGAAAACCTTATACCCACGCTAATTAAAAATTGGCGGGAACGTTTTGGGGATAGGTAATTTCTATGTGCTGTTATAGTTAATCAGAAAAACCATGTTTTGACTCAAGAACTTGCTCTAGTGAGAACATTGTGAACTAACTGAGTCGGAAAGACTCCCTGAAATTGGTTTTAAGCCTCTACTAGAAGACCTTTCCATTTTGTGAGTCGTATACGGGCAAATTACGACTCCCTGAAACTTGGGGATAGGTAATTTCTATGTGCTGTTATAGTTAATCAGAAAAACCATGTTCCGACTCAAGAACTTGCTCTAGTGAGAACATTGTGAACTAACTGAGTCGGAAAGACTCCCTGAAATTGGTTTTAAGCCTCTGTTAGAAGACCTTTCCATTTTGTGAGTCGTATACGGGCAAATTACGACTCCCAGAAACTTGTGGATAGGTAATTTCTATGTGCTGTTATAGTTAATCAGAAAAACCATGTTCCGACTTTAGAACTTGCCTAGTGAGAACACTGTGAACTAACTGAGTCGGAAAGACTCCCTGAAATTGGTTTTAAGCCTCTAGTAGAAGACCTTTACATTTTGTGAGTCGTATACGGGCAAATTACGACTCCCTGAAACTTGGGGATAGGTAATTTCTATGTGCTGTTATAGTTAATCAGAAAAACCATGTTCCGACTCAAGAACTTGCTCTAGTGAGAACATTGTGAACTAACTGGGTCGGAAAGACTCCCTGAAGCCTCTACGACCTTTCAATTTTGTGAGTCGTATACGGGCAAATTACGACTCCCTGAAACTTGGGGATAGGTAATTTCTATGTACTGTTACAGTTAATCAGAAAATCCATGTTCCGGCTCAAGAACTTGCTCTAGTGAGAACATTGTGAACTAATTGAGTCGGAAAGACTCCCTGAAGCCTCTACGACCTTTCCATTTTGTGAGTCGTATACGGGCAAATTACGACTCCCTGAAACTCTTTACTTTCACTCATAGTTGGTGATTGAAATGATTCTTTTAATTAAAAAACAAGGCGTTTAGCACCCCCAGCCATGAGTCGATAAGAGGGAAAGGGGTCGTCTAATTACCCGGAGGTTGATGCCACGGATTTAATTGCGCCGGTTCGCATTGTAGCGGCTCATTTATAACAGGTTTCTCCCGGGTCGGTTTCCACAATGAAAACGCGGATCGATTAATGAAGGGAAAGGAAGGAGGGCCGTTAGCGTAACGTCGGGAGAGGCGCTCTCCGGACAATCACCCCCCGAAATCTCCTCAAACACACCCAGGTATTAATTACTTAGAAAACAATGAAAACGTTGAAAGGCCTACGGGTCCAAATGATCCGACTACCTTTTGTCCAAACACTATTTCTCCATCAAGGTAACCGAATATCCATTAATTACCTACCTATTTCAACGGCAGTATTGTAATGAACCGGTATAGTGGATAATCTTGTATTTTCAATCATTTCGAAAATGTTTACGTGTCAATTAGATGGTAATTAGAATAATGGATTATTCAAACTCCAAGATGAGAAAATTTCTTTTAATTTCACGCCTAAACGGTTTCAACGAAAATTGAGTTACTTACTTAAACCGGAAGGAGAGATTCTCGGTCGATGCCTACGTTGAAGAGATTTTCGGCGTTAAACGGGGGTCCGGACGGGGGGAGGAGTCGAAGGAGTCGAGTTTTCTGAAAAACAAACAGAGAAGACCAATTAGTCACAAAAAGTTGAAGGTAAGACATTGAACTCGAGAGAAATACGCCGCCGCCCCCCTTTTACTTTCCGTCTTTTTCATATTTGTTCTCTCAATTAAACAACTTTGCTCGTTAGGGCGAGGTGGAGTAAGGAAGTATTAAAATTTGCTTTCCACGACCGTCCTTATTTAGCCGAGAAGCTAATGAAAAGCATACACGAGAAACTTTTAAACTTGAATAAAAATAATCGAGTTATACAAGAGATGATTAACTAATGGACTTTCAAAGTTTAGCGGTTCTTTGCACAAACTACAGAAATCGCTTACATCCAGCCCATCCAAATCTGTGGGGTTTTGTAGCCGATAAGACAAGAAAAAGGGAAAAGGGGAGTTAGAAAACGATCACGCAGATGTTTCTTGGGTCTATCTGACGATGTAGGGACTGTTTAACAGACAATTTGACGATCCAGCTACTGTTCAGCTGTCAATCTGGCGATCTAGCGACTGTTTAGCTACCAATCTGACGATTTAGCGGCTGTTTACCTGCTGATCTGACGATCTAACGACTGCTTAGCTGCCAATCTGACAATCAATCCACTGTTTAGCTCTCAATCTGACGATCTAGCGACTGTTTAGCTGCCAATCTGACGATCTAGGAACTGTTTAGCTGTCAATCTGGCGATCTAAAAACTGCTCAGCTGCCAATCTGACGATTTTATGACTTTTTAGCTTCCAATCTGACAATCAATCCACTGTTAAGCTCTCAATCTGACGATCCAGCGACTGTTTAAGCTGCCAATCTGACGATCTAACGACTGTTCAGCTGTCAATCTGGCGATCTAGCGACTGTTTAGCTGCCAATCTGACGATCTAGCGGCTGTTTACCTGCTGATCTGACGATCTAACGACTGTTTAGCTCCCAATCAAACGATCTAGCGACAGCTTAGTTGCCAATCTGACAATCAATCCACTGTTTAGCTCTCAATCTGACGATCCAGCGACTGTTTACGCTGCCAATCTGACGATCTAATCTAACGACTGTTCAGCTGTCAATCTGGCGATCTAGCGACTGTTTAGCTGCCAATCTGACGATCGAGCGGCTGTTTACCTGCTGATCTGACGATCTAACGACTGTTTAGCTGCCAATCTGACGATCTAGGAACTGTTTAGCTGTCTATCTGGCGATCTAAAAACTGCTTAGCTGCCAATCTGACGATTTTATGACTTTTTAGCTTCCAATCTGACAATCAATCCACTGTTTAGCTCTCAATCTGACGATCCAGCGACTGTTTAAGCTGCCAATCTGGCGATCTAAAAACTGCTAAGCTGCCAATCTGACGATCCAACGACTGTTTGGCTCTCAATCTGACGATTTAGCGACTGCTTAGCTTCCAATCTGACGATCAATCCTCTTTTTAGAATTTAGATGAAGATTCAACAACTGTTAAACCGACAATGCAACGACTGTTTAACTGAAGATGTAATGAATTGGACGAAATATCGAGGAAAAACCGAAAAAAAATCGTCTCTACCAGTCGATAACCAGAAATTGACTGTAAAATTCGGCTAAAAAAGAATGGTTTTCTGGCCTATAAACCGGGAAAAAGGAACAAAAATCTGGGTAAACATTCCTCCAGCAAAATAGCATCAAAACGCCCGAAAATCAGGAGAAAAGATGTTTTTTTTTTCCCGCTGCACTCGAGAAACTTTTAAACTTGAATAAATATAATCGAGTTACAAAGAGGATGATTAACTAATGGAATTATAAAAGTTGAGCGGTTCTTTCTCTTATAGTAAATAATTAAACTACCATAATTAGATTAAAATTTTAATTAGTCTCTTTCTGACCAAAGTTTGCGTACATTCAAAATATAGTTGTTTAAATATTTAATTCCCCTTTCTTTAATTAATTAATGAAAAACAAATAAATGAGATGTTTCGCCGAGTATATGAAGAGATATTGTCAATATGAGGGGTTGTAATCATTCTGTTCTCAATAGAGGATAAGGCTTTCGCAATATTCTTTAGCCTCCACTTAGTGGCCTTTTATGGCGAAGAGAAAATCCTTCCGAGATTGCTTACATTCCTTATAAAAGGAAAAAAAATTTTATGCTTGAAAAATAATAAGATTGACTAATAAGTATTTTAAGGGTCAATTCGTGTAAGAGGCAGGAAGGGATGCAGAAAAGGAAGGACGCGGAAAGAAATGAGGCAGGAAAGGTTGCAGAAAAGGAGGCAGAAAAAGACTCAGGAATAATGAAGGATAGATGGCAGGATAAAAGGCAGGAAAAGAGTCAGAAACAATGCAGGAGAGAAGGCAGGAAAAGAACTAGAAATCATGCAGGAACGGAGGCAGGAATAATGCAGGAACGGAGGCAGGAATAATGCAGGAACGGAGGCAGGAAAGGATTCAGGAATAATGCAGGAACGGGGGCAGGATAAAAGACAGGAAAAGAGGCAGGAAAAGACTCGGGAATAATGAAGGAAAGATGGCTGGATAATAGGCAGGAAAGGAGGAAGGAAAAGAGACAGGAGAAGAGACAGGATAAAAGGCAGGAAAAGAGCCAGGAATAATGGAGGAACGGGTCGAGGAATAATGAAGGAAAGATGGCAGGATAATAGGCAGGAAAGGAGGCAGGAAAAGAGACAGGAGAAGAGACAGGATAAAAGGCAGGAAAAGAGCCAGGAATAATGGAGGAAAGGGTCGAGGAATAATGAAGGATAGATGGCAGGAATGGAGGTAGGAAAAGAGACCGGATAAAAGGCAGGAAAATAGCCAGGAATGATGCAGGAACGAGGGCAGGAATAATGCAGGAACGGATTCAGGAATAATGAAGAATGTACGGCTGGAAAATAGGCATGAAAGGAGGCAGGATCAAAGACCGGAAAAGGGTCAAAAACAGTGCAGGAGAGAAGGCAGGAAAAGAGCCAGGAATAATGCAGGAATGGATGGCAGGATATAGGCGGAAAGGACTCAGGAATAATGAAGGATGGATGGCAGGATAATAGGCAGGAAAGGAAGCAGGATAAAAGACCAGAAAAGGGTCAGAAACAGCAGAGGAGGCAGGAAAAGAGCCAGGAACAATGCAGGAAAGAATTCAGGAATAATCAAGGATAATGAAGGATGGATCGCAGGATAATAGGCAGGAAAGGAGGCAGTATAAAAGACAGGAAAATGGTCAGAAACAGGAGAGAAGGCAGGAAAAGAGCCAGGAATAATGCAGGAAAGAATTCAGGAATAATCAAGGATAGATGGCAGGAAAAGAGGCAGGAAAGGAAGCAGGAAAGGAAGCAGGAAAGGAGGAAGGAAAGAAGGAAGGAAACGATCCAGGAATAATGCAGGAAAGAGAAAGGGATACTTCTTTGATCAGACATCTTTCGGACCTCCTAGCTTGCGTTTTGAATAAATCTTTAACATTTTGCTGAAAAGTGCAATTACTCAAAATGAACTTAAAAAGTAAAGTTAAGTATGTATATTTTAAATATTTTTAAAAGGAGACAAAAAATGTATATATTTTTTAAAAAAACATTGAAAATTCAACATCCAAGTTTTTCTCCCTTTTCGCTTCAAGTTTTTCCGTCCGTGAAAAATTCATTAGGCACCTCCGTCCGTCGTCTCCACGTTAATTTATTCAGTTGTAATTAGCCAGGTTGTAATGAATAAAAACAAGAGTCCAACAACTCAACAAAGTGCCCTCCCGCCCCGTTGGCCCCTCCGAACGTCCCCGTCCGCCCCCGACCCCCTTTAACAATTCCACAGACTGAAAATAAAGGAAGTAAAAAGAGGGAAATATAATCAACGGAGTCCCTATTAACAACAGAATGGACCAGTTACTGTTGTAATTTTAATTTATTTCTTGGACCGTTTATGAAGATTCCATTTTTAAATTGGTTCGAATATAATTAGCCAATGGCGGACTTGGGTTCTAGTGGCGCGAGACCAAAAGTACTAGGTAGTTTGAGCTTCCAACGAAAACTTCCTTAAAAAGAAGTAAAAATATAGGAGGGGGAAGTATAACGGGGGGGGGAGGTATAAAGAAGGTAAAGTATAACAGAGGGGGAAGTATTAACGGAGGGGGAAATATAAAGGATATGGGAAGTAAAACGGAGGGAGAAGTACTCGTATAAAAAAAAAAAAATTTTTTTTTCGAAAATTTTAATTTTCCGAGATTTTTTTTCGAAAAATTTTCCGGGTTTTTTTTTCTTGAAAATATTTTTAAGTTCTTTTTTTAGAAAATTTTTTGAAGTGTCAAGGTAGAAATTATGGGCTCTTTGGCCTAGGGATGTGCCTCTCGTAATGGGTACAAGAATGAAATTTCTCCCTACTAAAAAAAATAATAATTAAAAAGTGGCAATTTTTTTACACCAAAAATTCTTAGAAAAGAATCTACATCATAAAGATGCTTAGAAAATCAAAATTATAAAGAAAGGTTTGTTTACATTTTGAAACAGTGGAAAATAAATCATCACCTGTCATACATTTCAGCTAAAAATACCCCCTCGTAATTATTTTTTCGCTTATGTTTTCAACTTTATTTTCTCTCTGACATGATACTCTCTCTCTCTTAAACTTTTTTATTTAATTTTTTTTTTCTTTTCGAGATTTGGTGATCACATAAAGCGAATTTTTAATAAACTTACATTTTTACTCAAAAAATTCACTCAAAAAAGATAAATGGGTAGAAAAGTAACAGAAAATACAATAATTTGAAAAAAAAACTTACATTAAAGAAAGAAAGGGACGCGAAGGAGACCAAGACACCATTTTGAACTAACCACTGCTGCCAACCACAGCCTATTCGACGATAAAATGCAAAAATATCCAGTTTTAAGTATACATTAAAATATACACACAACTTATTCACAAAATATGTTTCACGCTTAAAATTAAGCAACTAAGCACACTCGGTGTTTTGAGATTTTCCGCGCCTTTTTTTTCCTGTGATAACTGATAAGTGATAACATTTTATTGCAAAATAAAAAAACAAAACAATAATTTTTTTTAATAGCTTGAATAGTATTAACATATTTATTTATTTTTAAAATTTGTATTCGTACAGTTGGATACTTTTTGTATTTTATGGTCGACAAGGCTGTGGTTGGCGGCAGTGGTTAGTTCAAAATGGCGTCTTGGTCTCCTTCGCGTCCCATTCTGTTCTCAATTTTGAATTTCGGCCATCCACCCTTCAAAATGTAAGTTTTTTTTCAAATTTATTGTATTTTCTGTTACTTTTCTACCCATTTTATTTGTTTTGAGAGAATTTTTTTTAGAAAAGTAACATAATATATAAAATCCATCTCCCCCCCCCCCCCCGAACACTTTAATTCCTTAACTTTTTTTATGATAATCATCCTTTTTTCTTATATTTTGAGATAAAAATATCCACGTATTCTACAGTATAAATATTAAACTTTGTTTTTTTTTTACAACAATTCCCTTAAAGTTTTTCAGAACACCGTTTTTCCCAAGGTCACCTTCGCCCCCCCCCCCCCCCCGCCTAACACCTCTAAAGAAATTATTGTTTTACCCTTCATGGACGGTTTTTAGAGAAGTATCTTCGAAACCCCGTAAAGGGAAACTGATTAGAGATCTCTGCAGATCACGAGGTTGTCTTTTGTGCCGGCAGGCCGTCCGGACGTCAAGCCAGCCGGAACCACAGACAGAGTTGAGATCGGTGTAGATCCATATTCGAATTTTTCCTACTCGGGAAGACCCCTCCCCAAAAACCCAACGTGAAGGCTATCACAATAACTTCTTTAAGGAAGTTAAAATTAGATTCAAATTTATTGCATCCAGCTGATCCAAGTCAAGTTCAAATCTTTCTTAGCCATCCGCAAAAGTTTGAAAGCGATAGGATGAACGGTTTGGGAGATTCCCAGTTTAGGCCCTAAGTAAAGTACCATAACCGCTGGTCCGAACGAACTCATAAATTCTAATGGTTTAAAATTGCTAAATATAAATTTTCAAGGTCGTCGAAGGCTCAAGTTAAGGGTTTCGGGATCCAGAGGGTGTGAAACGAAAAACGTATTAAATTTTTTTTGATTCTTCGACTACTGCACCGCAGTTTGTAGATTCTGAGAGAAATCTACGTTTAATAAAATAGTAAATTTAATTTTTAAAGCGTAAAAATAGCTTCTGAAACATAAGCATCGGTGGTTCAGTGGTAGAATGCTCGCCTGCCACGCGGGCGGCCCGGGTTCGATTCCCGGCCGATGCACATTCTTATTTTTTGGCTTCTCAAAAAATCATATGTTTTAGTTCAACTTTTTAGATACATTTCTTTTCTTCGAAATCAACCTGTTCAAATGAGGCGCTCCGAATACGAAGGGCGAACTCGACAAAACGTAGTTTCGAGATATTCGCATTTTAAAGTTTTCTGTTAAGGGCGAACTCGACAGAAAAGTCACTCTCTGGGATTTTAGAATCATCATAGAATCATCATAGAATCATCATAGAATCATAGAGAAAAGGGTTTTTTAAAAATCACCAAATCTCGAAAAGAAAAAAAAATTAAATAAAAAAGGTTGAGAGTAGAGCTTTGCCGCATATCGGTTTTTACGTATTTTAAAGGGGAAAAAAGGGGAAACTCAATATAAAAATTACATGGGTGTATTCTTCAAAAGGTCTAGAATCTGAAAATGAAAAAAAAAAAAATTTGTCCGATGTCGAGTTCGCCCTTCGTATTCGGAGCGCCTCATATGTACATTTCTTTTCTTCGAAATCTACCTGCTCAAATCTTTGCATTTCTAAAAGATGAGTTTAGATTGACTTTACTTCCCTCCAAGTTATGTTTTTGGGAGAGGTTTTTTAAAAAAAATTTAGGTAAATATTTTTGTAAAAAGTGCTTATTTTGACTTTTTATTAATTAAATGTAAAAGAGAAAACGCAGCATTTTATAAAAGCGTTCGTGGGTAATACGGGCAAAGCGGTTTCCCATACGATTGTGTGGGTGTATTTAGAACAAGAGTGTTGCTAGCGGAAAGGGAGTTGCGGGGGGTAGTTTCGGTTGATGAAGGTGGGGGAGGTTTTCGCTCTGTTCTCCGAAGCAATGGGGGTCGTGGGCAAGTTTTAATAACCAAGTGGCCATAACTCCCGAAAATCCGGAAAGCGCTCTTTCGGCAATTATAAAGGAGAGTTTACGGCGAGATGTGTTCGAACAATAATGAATCAAACGGATTTGTAGCGGTGCAAAGCCCCCCCCCCCCCAGCCAATAGCTGTCGTACATTCATCAATTTCAAAATTAACGGAAAAGTCAACACATTTGTTGATGACGCCAAAATGTTTCGAATCCATAAGAAAACTGTAGGTTCCAAAAAATAGCAAGATTTTACAATTTTCTCCCATCAGTGAGAAACCTTATTTTCAACTTTTTTAAAGAAGTTATTGTGATACCCTCCACGTCGGGTTTTTGGGGAGGGGTCTTCCAGACCCCGGAGGGTCAAATCGATCTTTACCGATCTCAACTTTGTCTGCGGTGCCGGCCGGCCGTAGCATTTTTTTACGGAACACTTTACTGCCACAGTTTTCAACCGATTTTCACCAAATTTTCACAGAAATTTCTTTAGCCGGTGAAGAAGAATGTAACAAGGGCGATTTTTGAATTTCGAAAAAATGGCGGAGATATGTCTGTTTGAAATTTTAAAAAATTCGCTGTGGCCGAACCGTTGGTCCGATTTTTACCAAATTTTCACCAAATACTCCTTATATTTTTTACGAATTTTCGGTGTAAAAAATTGCCACTTTTCAATTATTATTTTTTTTTTTGTAGGGAAAATTTCATATTTTTACCCATTACGAGAGGCACATCCCTAGGCCAAAGAGAAAATTATTTCTGCCTTGACACTTGGAAAAATTTTTGAAAAAAAAAGAACTTAAAAAATTTTTCAGAAAAAAAAGCTCAAATTTAACAAAGAAAACCCGGACAATTTTTCAAAAAAAAATCGGAAAATTAAAAAAAAAACTTCGAAAATTTGTTGACAAAAAAAACTTTGAAAATTAAAAAAAAACTCGGAAAATTTTTCAAAAAAAACCTTAGAAAACTTGAAAAAACTTTTAAAAATTTTCGAAAAAAAAGAAAACAAAAAACTTCCCTCTCCGTTATACTTCCCCTTCCTTCAAACTTCTCCTCCCATATACTTCCTCTCCTTTATACTTTCCCTCCCTTATACATCCATCCGTTATACTTTCGTTCCCTTATACTTCCCCTCCCATATACTTCCCCCTCCGTTGTACGTCCCCTCCGTTATACTTCCCTCTCCTATATTGTTACTTCCCTTTAAGGAAGTTTTCGTTGGAAGCTCTTCAAACCAGTACTTTTTGTATTAAAATTAGAATCTTATAACTTTCTAAACTAGTATTCAGTCAAGTTTGAATTATTCTAATTCATGATTCAAAATGTCTCTATAGAATCCGTCAAAACGTCCCAACTGTATGAGGCCAATAATTCTAAGAAACATATATCAACATTTCGACATAAACTCAACAATATCTGTATCCAAGATTTACATTATGACGCAGATGTTTCCATTTTTACGAGCGCCCTGACCCATTTTTCCCTCCTCTTTTCAAAGATGGCGGTAAAATTAATTACTCAACATTTTTATTTTTTTTTTTATTGGAATAAACGTAATTGCTAGATATTAAAGGATTACAATACGTGGAGGAAGTGGGGGTTGAGGATTCAGTTTCAATTATGCAAACAAATACCTTCCATCTGCAAAATTGATTAAAGCTTATTCGGGGAAAAAAAAATGGTAAAACAAAAGGCCCTTTTTTTTAATACCGAGGTGCAGTATAATATTTATTTTATTGAAATGAAATATACAAAAAAAATTTGTATGGGGAAAAAATGGAGGTATAATAAAACATCGGTACTTTTCTGGTATTTTTTAAAGGATAAAATTCAATTGAACTTTATTCATTTCATTTTAATTAGGGTTCATGTTTTTCCCCCTTTTTGTTAGAAAAAAAAATACAAAAAAGATGGCGAAAGCTAAAAATCTACCCAAAAGTAGTTTATTGGCTGAAGGGGAGAGGGGAATCGTTCAAAATAAGAAAAAGTGCTAATTTGAAGAGCTTCCAACGAAAACTTCCAAAGAAAAGTAAAAATATAGAAGGGGGAAGTATAACGGAGGGGGAAGTATAAAGGAGGGGGGAGTATAACGGAGGAATTTTTCGAAAAATTTTCGAATACTTAAATTTGCAGTATTTTTTTTTTTTTTTTCAAAAAATTTTCTTAGTTTTTTTTTGAAAATTTTTCGAAGTATGATAGTAGAAATAATGAGATCTTTGCACTGAGGATTTGCCTCTCATAAGGGGTGGAAGAATGAAATTTCACGCTACTATGTAAATAAAATGATAATTAAAAAATTTGGTGAAAATCGGTTGAAAACTGTGGCCGTAAAATATAGAAGGGGGAAGTATTAAAGAGAGGAAGTAATAAAGAGGGGAAGTATAAGGGAGAAGAAGTATAGCGGAGGGGGAAGTATAAAGGGGGGACTATAATGGAGGGGATAACGGAGGGGGAAGTATAAAGGAGGGTAAGTATAACGGAGGCTGAATTTTTTTTTTTTTTTTCGAAAAATCTTCTAAGTTTTCTTTTTTAAATTTGCAGTATTTTTTTTTCAAAATTTTCTTAGTTTTTTTCGAAAATTTTTCGAAGTATGATGGTAAAAATAATGGGATCTTCGCACTAGGGATTTGCCTCTCGTAACGGGTGGAAGTATGAAATATCTCCCTACTAAATGATAATTAAATTTGTAGAAAATCGGTTGAAAACTGTGGCCGTAAAGTGTTCCAGAAAAAAATT
Source organism: Orius insidiosus (assembly GCA_014119065.1). Lineage (NCBI taxonomy): Eukaryota > Metazoa > Arthropoda > Insecta > Hemiptera > Anthocoridae > Orius > Orius insidiosus. The sequence continues at coordinate 229,445 of JACGAQ010000185.1, read as the reverse complement.
CTACGGCCGGCCGGCACCACAGACAAAGTTGTGATCGGTAAAGATCAATAGTCGATTTGACCCTCCGGGGTCTTAAGGACCCTTCCCCAAAAACGTGGAGGGTATCACAATAACGTCTTTAAGGAAGTAAAAAGAGGGTTTCTCGGTGTCAAAAAAAGGTTTTTTTTTCTCTCTCAATTTTCTGGCCCATTTTAGCAGATTTTCGGACGTTTCTAAACTCCAATTTTATCATAATTTTTTCCTCATTTTTTCTAAAAATTAAAATATGTAACAAATCTTGCATTTTTCTCGCTCTCCTGGAAGAGAAACACCTATTTTGCCAAATTAGTAGCCGCTTTTCGCTATTTTAGGTATTAAAAACCCTGTTTCCATCAGTTTTGGACGTAGTTCTCAGTTTTTTTTAACAAACTAAAATTTTGACCCAGAATATTGTTTTTGTTCTTATGAAATAGAAAATTTCTCATAAATTTGATATTGTTTTTGTTATCTCAGCCTCTGAGTATGCTTACCGGAGATTGATCCGTTAAAGAGGATTATTCCGGCCGAAAGGAAAAGAGAAAATTATCAAAATAAGCTTTACCTTTCGGTGGGATATCGTCGAGAGATTTACATATTTTAGGTAATCTCCTCTCAAAGCTAATTTCAATAATTAATTCTTTATCCGGTTTAAAAGAAATATCTCGTTTGAAAATTTTAAGGGCGACGTTTATGATCGATCGGGGGAAACGTTCCCTTTTTCAGGGTAGTCGTTTCAAGAGTCAATTCCTTGTATTGCTCCTTAGAATTCAGTTATGAGTGGGGTGGCCCACCCTTCAAACTCCTCCTACTTAGACCTACTACCCTTTTTTTTCCCTTCCACCCTTTTCCCACCGCCCTTTACTCCTATTTCATTGCGCCTTCGAGAGATCCTCCAATCTGCCGCAACCTCTCCCAATACATCTCCGGAATTACTGTTTTCCGATCTATTGACTTTCTTTATTCACATATTGGAAATTGTTATTTTGAACAATGAATTTAGAAGTTGGAATTCGTCGAGTGGGCGCTCGGGGTCCATATTTCAGGCTGAAGAATGTGATGGGCAGAGAAAAACGTCAACAAAAATAGAGAGTTGCCCTTCCCAAGGTCGTTCCTCCGACCTCAGCTGAGTCGTATACGTTAACGACTCACTTCCCGACTCCCAGTAAACGTAAGGTTATATTTTACGAAGGTTATTTTGTTATCTCGTTTAGTTTCGGGCTCGGAAATCAACTAATTTCTCAACAGAATGGCTAAAATCGAAGAAGGAAATTGATTCAAAAGGGATTTCAGAAGTTATAATTAAAAAACTATCAAGGAAACTTTAGAAATTAAAATTGGCGGGAAAGTTTTAGGGATAGGTAATTTCTATGTTCTGTTATAGTTAATCAGAAAAACCATGTTCCGTGAATTTGCTCTAGTGAGAACATTGTGAACTAACTGAGTCGGAACGACATCCTGAAACTGGTTTATAAAGCCTCTACGAGAAGACCTTTCTCATTTTGTGAGTCGTATACGGGAAGGGCTACGACTCCACGCTAAGTGAAAATTGGCGGGAACGTTTTAGGGAGAGGTAATTTCTATGTTCTGTTATAGTTAATCAGAAAAACCATGTTTCGTGAATTTGCTCTAGTGAGAACATTGTGAACTAAGTGAGTCGGAACGACTCCCTGGAACTGGGTTATAAAGCCTCTACGAGAAGACCTTTCTCATTTTGTGAGTCGTATACGGGAAGGGCAAATTACGACTCCACGCTAAGTGAAAATTGGCGGGAACGTTTTAGGGATAGGTAATTTCTATGTTCTGTTATAGTTAATCATAAAAACCACGTTTAGTGAATTTGCTCTAGTGAGAACATTGTGAACTAACTGAGTCGGAACGACTCCCTGAAACTGGGTTATAAAGCCTCTACGAGAATACCTTTCTCATTTTGTGAGTCGTATACGGGAAGGGCAAATTATGACTCCACGCTAAGTGAAATCTGGCGGGAACGTTTTAGGGAGAGGTAATTTCTATGTTTTGTTATAGTTAATCAGAAAAACAAAGTTTCGTGAATTTGCTCTAGTGAGAAGATGGAGAACTAACTGAGTCGGAACGACTCCCTGGAACTGGGTTATAAAGCCTCTACGAAAATACCTTTTCCATTTTGTGAGTCGTTTACGGGAAAAGCAAATTACGACTCCACGCTAAGTAAAAATTGGCGGGAACGTTTTAGGGATAGGTAATTTTTATGTACTGTTATAATTAATCAGAAAAACCATGTTTCGTGAATTTGCTCTAGTGAGAACAATGTGAACTAACTGAGTCGGAACTACCCCCAGAAACTGGGTTATAAAGCCTCTACGAGAAGACCTTTCTCATTTTGTTAGTCGTATACGGAAAGGGCAAATTGGTATTCCCTGAAACTCTCTATTGATCCAGAAATGCGGCTAAATTTTCTTTTTAAATGGGCGTTTCTTGAGCAGAAGATAGAAAAATTGTATTTCTCAGCCGGAAAACTGGGTAAAATTCCATAAATTGGGAGACTCAAAAGCAGACTTAAGTTCTAAAGTTTTTTGTGCTATCTGTATGTCCGTTTTGAAAATTTTTTTCCTCTTTGAGGAAGTTGAAATGAACAAATTTTTATCGACGGAAACTTAATACAGAACTGGGATTGAATCCGAATATTATAATACAACAAAAGAGGTTGAAGGAAAGGGGATAAAAGTAATACGAAACGCTTCCCTTTTTTTACGAGAAGAAAATGTCGAAATGCTCGCATTATTTGAATTCAGCGGTTGTTTGGAGTTGGTAAAGGATCAGAGGGAAGAGGAAAATGGGAACTTGATATTGCCGGAAGGGAGAGACCACCTTCGGGGTTTACTAATACCACCGTTATTGACAGGTGATGGTTAGTTCCTTCTCGAAACTACGCTTTTGTATCTACGTCATTGTTGCTTTCGGTCGACTTGGGGCTCCTTTGTGTACGGGACACGTGCTACTTGTGATCTAATCCATGTCAATCAGCCGCTCGCTTACCTCCCTCATACTCACGGCTAATGAACACTTAACAAACCATTACGTTGATAAGGAAATGCCAGGGAACAATGTGATTTACCGCATGGGTTGAGTTTCGCTTTCCAAGTCGGATGTCCGATACCACCATCCGACTAAACTTCAAAACACCCTTTTAACATGTGAACCTTATTTAGTTACACTTCGAATAAACGTATCAAATTGACAACAAAAGCAATCAGCTTACAGTCCAGCAACAAGGATGATTCCAAATTTCTCTTTCCCTAATAACCTCGACTTTTGAGCTGTTTTTCTAAAAAGGAAGGTTCTACCAGATTTTGACAATTGTGCGCAGTATGAAATTTAGATAAATCCAATTTCCAAATCATCGATTATAACTGGCCTTCACATTCTGTATTGCAGTCTCATCGTCGCTGGAGCTTAAGAGCAACGTCGAGCCACCCCTGCAGATATTGGAGCCTATGCGCAGTACGAAATTTGGATGAATCTAATGTATACACCATTGATTCTAACTGGCCTTCACAAGGAAGGTTCTACCAGTCGCTGGAGCTTAAGAGCTACGCAGTTATTGGAGCCCATGCGCTGTACGAAATTTAGATAAATCTAATGTATATACCATTGATTCTAACTGGCCTTCACATTCTATACTGCAGTCTCATCGTCGCTGGAGCTTAAGAGCCACGCAGGTATTAAAGCCAATGCGCAGTACGAAATTTGGATAAATCTAATGTATATACCATTGATTCTAACTGGCCTTCACATTCTAAATTGCAGTCTCATCGTCGCTGGAGCTTAAGAGCCACGCAGGTATTAAAGCCAATGCGCAGTACAAAATTTGGATAAATCTAATGTATATATCATTGATTCTAACTGGCCTTCACATTCTAAATTGCAGTCTCATCGTTGCTGGAGCCTAAGAGCAACGTGGAGCCACCCCTGCAGATATTGGAGCCTATGCAGTACGAAATTTGGATAAATCTAATGTATATACCACTGATTCTAACTGGCCTTCACATTCTAAATTGCAGTCTCATCGTCGCTAAAGCTAGAGCCACGGCTGCAGGTACTGGATCTGTGCGCAGTATGAAATTTGGATAAATCTAATGTCCAAATCATCGATTGTAACCGGCCTTCACATTCTGTATTGCAGTCTCATCCTCGCTGAAGCATAGGAGCAACGTCGAGCCACCCCTGCAGATATTGGAGCTTATGCGCAGTACGAAATTTGGATAAATCTTATGTATCTACCATTGATTCTAACTGGCCATCACATTCTATATTGCATCGTCGCTGGAGCTTAAGAGCCAGCCTGCAGGTACTGGACCTGTGCGCAGTATGAAATTTGGATAAATCTCATAAGCTAATGATTCTAATGGGCCATCTAACTCCGTATGGTGGTCTCATCTAGATTTCAGTGTTTGACGATGTTTTTCACCAATTTTTCTAGGATGTTCCCAGCAGTTTTATTACAATCCTAATTTTAATACCTTGACTTTATTTTTTTAAAAACTTGTGTTGCGGTGAAAAAAAGGAGCTGAACAAAAGTTAGAAAAGTTGTAAGGGAGTTCGTTATATGAGGAAGACAGAGAAAAGGGAGGGAAAAAAAGGAGGGTTAAAAAAACTACGTAAATAATTCAATATTTAGCTCCAGGGAAACAACTTTTCCAAGTTAGGACCCCTCCCGTCTGAGCGTGGAACAGTTGCACAAAACAACAGTTTGCGGTATCAACTAATCCAGGGAACTAGGGTGCCTGGTAAGGGCCCCGGAGGGGAGGGGAGGGGGTATTGTTGAAGTTTCAGTACAAGCTTCCTTCTCTTCCCACCCTTTACCATGGACAATATCCATTAGGATAATGGCTCACTCGCTCTTTCGCCGATACATAATTCATAATACAAATACATAACCGCAAAGTAGCTCCGGGGGAAAATAACATTTTGAAATATTTTCAAGTCTTTCCGTCTCATTTGTTGATCAAAAACGGAAAATAATGATGAGGACTCGCATAAAAAAATTTTTTTTCCCTCTAAACTTCCCTTTTTTTCCACTTCTATTGCGAAACTTCTCTCATAAAGAGTTGAAGTGTACCGTTAAAACCGTCTGAAAAATATAAAAGAGGCCGGTTCAAAAGCAATTAAATGAAGTTTTACACCTCTTTTTAATAGTAAGGAAGATCCGGACCGTTTAAAAAGTTCTCATCAAGAGTCCGTCAATTCCAAATATGAGTTTTCTGACTTTTTTTCCGTCGAAGATTTAACTGTCACCTGTTGCCTCTTTTTCCTGGTGTATTCAAACAATATGGCCGGCTTTACGGTTATCGCTTTTTCCCGGCCCCCCCGGCTTTCTTCAATTTACGGTCGGCCTTGTCTTAGCAATCCCCAGTTTTGCTACATAACTCGAGAAAGAGAACGTAGAAAGCCGAAAAATCCCTTTATTTACTCCGGAGAACAAAAGAATACGCAAATAAGACTAGAATGTTTGGATTTTTTCAAATCCCATTTCAAATCAACGTCGAAATGACAGCTCAAGCTTACCCTTTTTCTTGTCAGATATTGGAAATTGTGCGCAGTATGAAATTTAGTTAGATCTGCTCTCCAAAACATCGATTCCAATTGGCCTTTAAATTCTTTGTTGTGGTCTTATCTTCATTTGTGTTCAAGAGGAAAAACAAGCCAAGTCTGAAGATTTTGGAAATTGTGCGCAGTATGAAATTTAGTTAGATCTGATCTCCAAAACATCGATTCCAATTGGCCTTTAAATTCTTTATTGAGGTCTTCTCTTCATTGTGTTCAAAAGGAAAATCAAGCCAAGTCTGAAGATTTTGGAAATTGTGCGCAGTATGAAATTTAGTTAAATTTGATGTCCGAAATAAAAATTCTGATAGGCCTTCACACTATTTATTGCAGTCTTATCGTCAATGAAGTTTAAAAGGAACCTCAGGCCATATCTAGATTTTGGGAATTGTGCGCAGTATGCAATTCAGTTAAATCTTATGTCTAAACCTACGATTCTAATTGGTCTTCGCATTCTGTACTGCGGTCTTATCTTCATTGTAGCTGCTGAGGATGCTTTCACTCATTTTTTGGTGGATCATCATTTTTATTTAAAAAATCTCTAATCCTCAAACTTTTTATCATATTTCTTTGCAGTAAAGTGTGTTGTTTTTTAATTTTCAACCCTTTTGATTCTGTTAAAAAATTCAGACTTTTCTCCCCCTGATAGGGTGGTTGTAAAAAAAAAAAAAAAAAAAGAAGTTTGATTAAGAGTAGGTGTCTAAAGGGCACTCGAGGTTCGCCCGGGAGAGTCCCCGCCGGCGAAGAGATTCTCGCTTACAAAGAGTCTCCCCCTCGCGCTATCTTTTAAAAGCCCTCTCCGCACCATCACTGATGTCTAATGAACAAACACGCTACACTGGCTAATGTGATTTAAAATTAATTTCTACACGCTCCCAGATTCCCCTCCTTCATAAAGCACCTGATGTTAGCATGAAAGGGTTTCTAGTCCGCCTTCTCTGTTTGCACACTGGGGTCGACATGAATGAAGAAACAAACCATTATACTTTTCAATATTAAAAAAAAAAACTTTTAAAACTTAATTTTCTTTTTTAAAAACGCGTATGCCTAAACATATTTCAGTCTAAAATCACTTTACTTTTAAATTTTTTTCTCTCAAAAGTAAAGTATTGCAGAAGAGGATGATTAGCATTTAAAACGATGATTCAAAGGCTTTTATAACGCCGTTACGACCCACCCCGAGACACTTTAAGAAAAATCTTTTTTTTAACCCCCTCTTCCGACCCTTCCTCTATCGGGGTTTTTTATTCACTTTTCTTATGATTTATCACTTAAATTTACGACTGTTAAAAGTCTTTTTTTATGGGAGAATCGATGAATATACAAAGTAGACTTAAGGCATTTGGGGATGCGTGGGATATTGCGATTGATTTTAGGAAGTTTTGTAGTACTCAATAGCCAAAAAAACCCATTTTACCAGATTTTTGGAAGTTTTGTTGTACTTAACAGCCAGGAAACCCCGTTATACCAGATTTTTGGAAGTTTTGTTGTACTTAACAGCCAAGAAACCCCCGTTTTACCGGATTTTTGGAAGTTTTGTTGTACAGCCAAGAAACCCCGTTTTACCAGATATTTGGAAGTTTTGTTGTACTCAATAGCCCGGAAACCCCCGTTTTACCAGATTTTTGGAAGTATTGTTGTACTCAATAGCCAAGAAACCCCGTTTTACCGGATATTAGGAAGTTTTCCTCAGCAAGTAGGCCAAGAAACCCCAGTTTTACAAATTTTTTGGAAGTTTTGTTGTACTTTATTGCCAAGAAACCCCTTTTTTCCGGATATTAGGAAGTTTTCCAAAACTAGTTGGCCAAGAAACCCCCGTTTTACCAAATTTTTGATGTACTTAATAGCCGAGAAAACCCGTTTTACCGGGTTTTAGGAAGTTTTCCTTAACTAGTAGGCCAAGAAATCCCCGTTTTACCAGATTTTTGGAAGTTTTGTTGTACTCAATAGCCAAGAAACCCCGTTTTACCGAATTTTGGGAAGTTTTCTTCAGCTAGTAGGCCAAGAAACTACAAGATTTTTGGAAGTTTTGTTGTTCTTAATAGCCAAGAAACCCCCGTTTTACCAGATTTTTGGAAGTTTTAATAGAACTTAATAGCCAAGAAACTCTGTTTTACCGGATATAAAGAAGTTTTCTTCAAATAGTAGGCCAAAGCAATATTGCGGTGCTGCTGCTAGACTGATTTCCAAACTGCCAATTTCCTGCAATCTAAACTGACAACAAAGACAGGTTACGTAACTGGTGCTACCGATAACATGACATGCGACCCCCCGCGTAAAATGACAGCTTTCCAAAATTCATAAGCTCAGTGACAACTACTCGACGATTAACGTCACCTCTATACAATCGGAAAAGTCAATTTGAACCTATAATATCAGAGTATAAGATGGAAAAAAAAATCGCATTGAGATAACGTTGAATTTATTTTTTGGTTTTATAAAGGAAGGAAGTCGTTTAAGGTTCTACTATCTCTTTCCGATAAAATAAACTGCTTTGGAAGTAATAAGGAAGAGGGTCGCCATGATAAGCAACAAGTTGCAAAAAAATAAATTTTAAAATTTTTTTTAGGGCAAAAAATAGGGGGCACCCGGGTTTGAACCGGGGACCTCTCGATCTGCAGTCGAATGCTCTACCACTGAGCTATACCCCCATATGTACGTTAATGTGTTAATTAGGCTTGAATTTTTTTTTGCATAAACAGATTGCACCCGCAGGTGTGGGAAGGATGGGTGAGAAAAAGGGGAAGTTGATCAGCTGGATGAAATTGATTTGGAGAAGCCATGATTTGATGACAAAAATTCATTAGGACATTTTTAATGACTGTAGATGAGCATGCAGGTTTTCCTGCTATTTTAGAAGTATTCCTTGATCTTTCGGCTAATAAATCCCTTTTTGACCGGATTTTTAGACGTTTTCCTCGACTACTAGGCCAAGTAAACCCCGTTTTTACCGGACATACGAAAGTTTCTCTCTACATAACAGCAAAGAAACCACGTTTTACCACATTTTTGGAAGTTTTGACGTACTCAATAGCCGAGAAACCCCGTTTTACCGGGTTTTACGAAGATTTCCTAAACTAGTAGGCAAAAAAAACCCGCAGTTTAACGAGTTTTTTGGAAGTTTTGTTGTACTCAATAGCCAAGAAACCCCGTTTTACCGGATATTAGGAAGTTTTGCTGAACTTAATTACCAAGAAAACCCCTTTTTCCGTGTATTAGGAACTTTTCCAAAACTAGTAGGCCAAGAAACCCCGTTTTACCAGATTTTGGATATTTTGTTGTACATACTTAACAGCCAAGAAAACCCCGTTTTACCAGGGTTAAGGGAAGTTTTCCTAGGCTAGTAGGCCAAAAAAACCGCGTTTTACCAGTTTTTTGGAAGTTTTGTTGTACTCAATAGCCAAGAAACCCCGTTTTACCGGATATTAGGAGGTTTTGTTGAACTTAATAACCAAGAAAACCCCGTTTTACCGGGTTTAAGGTAAGTTTTCCTAGACTAGTAGGCCAAGAAACCCCGTTTTACCAGATTTTGGATATTTTGTTGTACTTAACAGGCAAGAAAACCCCGTTTTACCGGGTTTAAGGGAAGTTTTTCTAGGTTAGTAGGCAAAAAAAACCGCGTTTTACCAGTTTTTTGGAAGTTTTGTTGTACTCAATAGCCAAGAAACCCCGTTTTACCGGATATTAGGAGGTTTTGTTGAACTTAATAACCAAGAAAACCCCGTTTTACCGGGTTTAAGGTAAGTTTTCCTAGACTAGTAGGCCAAGAAACCCCGTTTTACCAGATTTTGGATATTTTGTTGTACTTAACAGCCAAGACAACCCCGTTTTACCGGGTTTAAGGGAAGTTTTCCTAGGTTAGTAGGCCAAAAAACCCGTTTTACCAGCTGTTTAGAAGTTTTGTTGTACTCAATAGCCAAGAAACCCCGTTTTACCGGTTACTAGGAAGTTTTCCTAATCTAGTAGGCCAAAATACGCCCGTTTTACCAGATTTTTGGAAGTTTCGTCGTACTTTGTGGCCATGAAAACCCGTTTTACCGGATATTAGGAAGTTTTCCTAGGCTAGTAGGCCAAGAAACCCCCGTTTTACCAGGTTTTTGGAAGTTTCCTAGCACTCAATAGCCAAGAAAACTCGTTTTACCGGATTTCAGGAAGTTTTCCTCAAATAGTAGGCCAAGAAACCCCGTTTTACCGGATTTTTGAACGTTTTCTCGACAAATAAGCCAAGTTTCCCTCGACTTTTTAGATGATTTTTGACGTTATTTTCGATCATTTGGTTAATTACTCATTTTTCAATCGGATTTTTGGTATTTTCCTTGGATTTTTCGACCTAGAAAACCACGTTTTTTTAAAAACAGATATTGATCAACTGGATGGTATTGAATAGAAGGTCATTTTCAATATTTCAATGACTATAACTGAAATTATGCGACTTTTTAGCGAAAGTCTGCGTTTTTTGTAAACAATGAAATAAAATAAACAAAAAAATTGTTTTAATTAAACAAAAATTACGTAATGAAAAATAAGGATGGGTAATTTAATGCCCAAGACAAATCTGAGTAAAGCGTTTCCTGTAGTACGTGCTTTCAAGGCTTCCCGTGTGTGGGTGAGCGTGCAAAGGGTCGGGGATCAAAGGGCCGACCCAGCGTGAAATTACACTGGAAGAATACAGGAGAAAAAAAAGAAGGAAAAAAAAGAGACAAGGGCTTAAAAGTCTGTCTCAACTTTAAATCTGGGCGACTTTGATCTGTCGGAACAACTAGGTTAGAGGACCCATCGGTTTCTTATTGAATCAAAAATTTGAGAGAAAAAAAAATTTGTTAACGTTTAGAGAAGAAAATGTGTACAAGCATTCTCAAGAGCGGGAGACGTGCCTTATCTTTTATCAACCGAACAAAGGAAAATCGACAAGTGGTTCTATCGTTTTTAAAAAAAATTTTTTCCTAAACGAATTTTTTTTAGGGAGGAGATGGAGTTAAAAAAAAGGAGCGGAGGTAAGTCGCGTATGTGGGGCGTGGCAGGTGGGGTACACGGGATCCGAGTCTATCGATCCTACGTTTCCCGCTCTCCTCCCTCTCGTTCCTGCTTAAATAATGAACGGAGTCCGGTGTGGCACGCGGCACGAGCTCCCTTTTTTTACCCCTCAACGAAACGACGGATTCCCAGGTACCCTCCAGTGTCAATTTTCCTCCAAAACATGAAATTCTCATAAAAAAAAATTTAGGAAAGCAATTTGCCTCTGAAAATGGAGCTCAATGAAAAGCTTTGTGCAGAGGAGAGAAAAAAAGAAAGAGTTTACATTGAGTGTAAAGGGACAAAAAAGGGTAAAAAGACATAGTAAGGGCTTGGGAGAACAAACAGCTGGTAGGAATACACAAAAGGTTCGCCGAGGTCCTGTTGTCACTTTTTTTTTCCTACGAAGCCAAGCGTCAAATGCACAATGCTTCGATTGTCTTCTGGATTTTTATTTTTAGCACATTTGAGGGCTTTTTTTTGAGGACAAATAAAAGGAGATACAAAAACGTTTTGAAATTTTTCAATTTATTAAAAAATAAGAAATTGGTCAATTTTGAGAAATATTTTAACTTACAGCTCTGCAGCATTGATTTTCTAGAGGGAAGAAAAAATATCATTTAGAGCTTTTAAGGAAATTTTCCTCAACTTGGGGAAAATGGAGCTTTTTACTTGATTTTTGGAAGTTTTCCTAAACTAGTAGGCCAAGAAACCCCCGTTTTACCACATTTATGGAAGTTTTAATGTACTTAATAGCCGAGAAACCCCGTTTTACCGGGTTTTAGGAAGTTTTCCTAGAGTAGTAGACCAAAGAAAAAACCGTTTTACCAGATTTTTGGAAGTTTTGTTGTACTTAATAGCCAAGAAACCTCGTTTTACTGGATATTAGAACTAGTAGGCCAAGAAAACCCCGTTTTACCGGATACTAGGAAGTTTTCCAAAACAAGTAGGCCAAAAAACCCCCGTCTTTCCACATTTTTGGAAGTTTTGTTGTACTCAATAGCCAAGAAACCCCGTTTTACCAGATTTTTGGAAGTTTTGTTGTACTAAATAGCCAAGAAAACCCCGTTTTACCGGCTTTTAGGAAGTTTTCCAAAACTAGTAGGCGAAAAAAACCCCGTTTTTCCACATTTTTGGAAGTTTTGTTGTACTCAATAGCCAAGAAACCCCGTTTTACCATATTTTTGGAAGTTTTGTTGTACTAATTAGCCAAGAAAACCCCGTTTTACCGCGTTTTAGGAAGTTTTCCTAAACTAGTAGGCCAAAAAACCCCCGTTTTTCCACATTTTTGGAAGTTTTGTTGTACTAAATAGCCAAGAAAACCCCGTTTTACCGCGTTTTAGGAAGTTTTTCTAAACTAGTAGGCCAAAAAACCCCCGTTTTACCATATTTTTGGGAGTTTTGTTGTACTCAATTGCCAAGAAAACCCCGTCTTACCGCGTTTAAGGAAGTTTTCCAAAACTATGTAGTAGGCCAAAAAAACCCCGTTTTTCCACATTTTTGGAAGTTTTGTTGTACTCAATAGCCAAGAAACCCCGTTTTACCAGATGTTTGGAAGTTTTGTTGTTCTAAATAGCGAAGAAAACCCCGTTTTACCAGATTTTTGGAAGTTTTGTTGTACTCAATAGCCAAGAAACCCCGTTTTACCAGATTTTTGGAAGTTTTGTTGTACTAAATAGCCAAGAAACCCCGTTTTACCGGATATTAGGAAGTTTTTCTGAAGTAGTAGGCCCAAGAAACCTCAACTTGGGGAAAATGGAGCTTTTTATTTGATTTTTGGAAGTTTTCCTCGCTCTTTCAGCCAAGAAAAACACCGAAAAACACCACAGCAGGCGTTTTTTGCGTACCCCGTGATGTCCCCCTTGTAGAACTTACCCAAAAATGGGGATTACTCCATCTGTATTATTCATTTTTACCTTAACTTTACTTAGTTGATGGGAAAACATTTTTTAAATCGGGCGATGGTGAAGAAAATTGATTCTAACGAGCCGTGGACGATTTTTTCAGCGTTCGATTACTTAAAAGGGGTTTGAAAGTGTATTGAATATTGCGACCGGTGTTGAAACGGGTTGAAGGAGGCGAGGGAGGCAATGAATATTAATAAGAGATCGCCGAGGGTAAAAGGGTGGGGCCCAAAGTAGGCGAACGCATCGGTGAGCGCGTGCGGGACGTTTCGCATCCCGCTTCTTTAAACCGAGAATTCCCCCTTTTTTTTTCTAGCCCTCAGGGGCTTCTTTGCCACTTGGGATACCAACGGTTTTCCTACTCTCCCTACAGATCAATATTTCCAGACAGAAATTATCTTTCACACTTCATTAAGCTTCTCACGAACTGAAAATGAGGTGATCGAATTTCTCGTGATATACTCGAAATTGGATCACCGCATCAAAGAACTTCATCAAGAAGTGTGCAGGCTACAGAATAAAAAAATCTCAAAGCATCGGACATTCTGAAGAGTTTAATTTGACATGAAGAAAAAGGGCTGTCACCAGTTCAGGTTTCGCTGAAGACTCATTATGCAGCTTTAATATCGCATTCAAAACCTGCTTTGACCTATGAAAAAAAGAATATGCAGATGAATAATTTAACATAACAGAGAAAATGTCTCGAGTGCATGTATACACACCCTTGAAACCTATCTACATAGTGGGGGGGTGGGGGGGTTGAGAAACAGATTATGCCGGTTTGGTCAACCTAAACAGGGAATGTCTGCCGTCCCTCTCGGACCCTTAACCCATCTGTCCCTCCCGAAAGTCTTACTACCCTTTCGACCCTCACCCTTCTTCACTTTTCGGGGACTCGCCCCCCGGCAGACCGAAGTTTATAACTCATTTTGCATACATTACTGTAATGCGTGAGCGATTTAATCCGCAAACCACTTTATATTGATTTACGCCCCGGCGTTATTTCCCTGAGGATATCAGGCCCTCGGACGAAAACTTCGACCCGTTCTTATGCATTTCAAATGCTGAACCATAACATTATTAAGTTTGAATTTTCAACCATTAAATCAACGAATCAAAACCCACCATTCGCTTTCAACATCATTTTTTTCTTAGGCGAAAACCACCATCTGATGATGACGCCAAAGAACCAGGAAAAGCTAACGACTTTTTCAATGTTTATGGCAAAACGCTATTTCGTCGCGTTAGTTCTAACACCGGACAAGTCATTTTTCCAAGGTTTTCAGATGAGCCAAAATAAGGATTAATTTCTCATTGGAATCAATGCATCACCTGTTGGCCAAATCGTGAACTACGCGTTTTCTGTTGGTAATAGTGTTAAACTACCAACGGAATTCGATTCTGCACAAAATTTACCATCAGAAACAATGCCTAACTCAAAATTGATAAAAAATGACTTATCCGGTAAAATGACTAAAGCAACGATTTGTTGAAATGCATTATGCTGAAAATTTTTGAACTTTTGGGACCTTTATGTTCAATTGCATTATGCTGAAACGCATTATGGTGAACTACCGATTTTTTATGTCCACCTGCTTTTGGGTGAAATGCGTTCCAAAGAAAGCTTCCTTAAAAGGGAGAAAAATTCCCAAAAATATGTGGTTTTCTTGGCCTTAAGATTGAGAAAAATTAGAAAAAACCAAAAATGAGTTGTTTTGTCCCCCCCCCCCCCCCCCGCCATCTTTAAAGTCTTTTACATTCTCTTAGGCATTTCAATTTTACTTCAACTCGTAAAAGGCTTTAATTTAATTCTTCCAGGAATTTCAGGAATAGCTAGTTAAGGGTGTTTAAATTACGCCTAATCCGCGTTCCTCAGGGGTCTAATTTGGGTCCTATACTTTTTATCATTTCTGTAGATTTCTTTTAAACGGTGATTACAAATTGATGTTTCCTGAGCATTGTAGACAATTTGAGAGTTAGAATTAATTTTTTTTGTTTCTTTTACTCCGGGAAACCGTATATCTTTTTCTGGAACCAATTTCTCCTCGGAACGTAAAACCACTTGGGTCGAATTGCCCGGTGTTACCCTTCAATTCACGTTTTTCCATTTCGCGTCCGAGTTCGCTTAGCTCGCCGGTGATAAAACACTGAAGGGCGAGGGGGTTAAAGAGGAAAGGGAGAGGGTTGAAAGGTAAAGGCACTTTCTAATTGGAAAAACGGCTTACGGGAAACGTTCGAGCTTTTACTTAACTACCCATATACGGTCGGAAAGCCTTCCCACGCCATCACGCTTTTAAACTCTGCGAGGATTTCCAAAAGGGATTAGACAAGGGTGTAATTTTAATCTTCAAGATTGGACGGGTTACCTTTCTACATAAAGTAAACAGTTTTTTTTCTTAATTCTATTTGTTTTTTTCAAAGTTCTTTTCTCCTTTTTCGATTATTTTCTCAGCCTGTAATTAAAAGCGATTTCTCTGGGGGCTTAACGCAGTCTACTAGACTGCGACGGAATCCTCTCATCAAAGAAAATTAATTTGCTTTATTCTCAGCTTTAATTTAATCATCAGAACCCCCCATATTGATTTCTCAACGTTTAAACCTTCTAACCAAAAATCAACGTCGGATTTTATAATTTTCATTAGTCCCTAAGGATCTTTCAGCAAACGTAATTTTAAGGAGAACACCGTTCAACATAACGCATTTCACCCGAAAGCAGTTGAACATAACAAATCGGTAGTTCACCATAATTTCGGCATAATGCCGAACATAAAGCTCTCTTAAGTTCAAAAATTTTAAGCCATAAACGACTTTTTCAATAAATGCAAGTCGACATAAAAAAGTGCAAGTCTCACCATAAAAGCCTCTCTTTAAACTTGTTTCGCCATAAAACTGTTTCTGTTATATGAGCATAATACATCTCACCATAAACTAGTGACAACGAAAGAGCAAGCCTACTTTCGCCGATTAAAAAGCGATTATGGCGAAATGACAAAAACCTAAAGACTTGACAGTTCTTCATAATGCAATTCAACATAAAGCATCTCACCATAAACTGAGAAAAATAAGCAGGTAGCCAATGGGATCCGCTCGTTTTATGACACATTGGGGTTAATTTTTTTCCTCTCGTATAATTGCATTATGGTGTACTGTCAAGTTTTAAGGTTTTTGTCGTTTCGCCATAATCGCGTTTTTTAGGCTTGTTCTTATGCTGTCCCTAGTTTATGGTGAGATGTATTATGCCCAAACGACATAAACAGTTTTATGGCGAAACAAGTTCTTTAAAATGAAAGTTTCCATGTTCAACTGCGTTATGTTGAAACGAAAAATTTTATGTCGAAACGACAAAGTGTCAAATCTCTTCTTTATGGTGAGATGTAGTATGTTCAAAGGCATTATGGTTATTTCGACTATTTTCTTTATGTTGAGTTGCAGATCTTTTTATGGCGAACTCGCGATTCCTGCTATTTTATGGTCAAATGCATTATGGCGAACCGCATTATGTCGACACGACACGATTCTTTGGCCAAGAAACCCTCTTTTTAACCGGATTTCTCGTAGTTTTTCTGGATCTTTCGGCCATATCTTTTTTAGCATCGATAAAACAAGAGAGATTTTCTTCAAAGCCCATGAAATTTTTTTTTATGCTTGAAAAGCTTTAAAAAAAAATTTTTTTAGTTCAAAGATGTCCTTTTTAGCCGAAGTATCGGATCCCGGCACTTTGGTGAAATACCCCCTTATCTAGAAAAGGTTTCGCCCTCTCTTATCAAAGTGTAAATTGCCGTTGAAAAAAAGGCCATAGGGCAGTTTGTTTCCTTCCTTTTTTCCTCCTCCTTCCTCTCGCCTCTTTTCAGCGATTCTTCCAAACTTCAATCAAATAGCTTTTGAATTAAAAAAAAAATTTGAAATGACCTAATTATGACGTAATATTTTTATAATTTGCACATTTCGTATAATGCTTAGTAAACCTTTTTTTGCTGAGTCAAGCACTGTATCAAAGGCGACCTTTCGTTTAAATGTTTTGACAATTAGTCAACAATAAACGGTTTTTTTATGGTAAAAATTGCGTTTGAGGTTTTGAATAGAAAGGTTGTGTCAGGTCTGAGAGTTCTGAGAACTTCAAATCGCGGCGTCATTGAAAAAACGAAGGGGCAGGAAACAATAAAACGTGATGAAGCTTTTCTACGTTGTTTTCTTTTCCAGGCCTACTTAAAAGTCCTTTCCTGGGAACGAGATGAGGAGAGGAAAAAAATTGTTGACAGGTCTCAATTACTGGCCAGCACTTGGAAGTAAAGAAAACACCCAGAAATTTAAAAAAAAAGGTGTTTTTTGGCAGGAACATCGATCAAAATATCCAGAAATCTTTTAAAAAAAGGTGTTTCATGAACTAAAAATTGAGAAAAAACACCTTAATAGGTGTTTGTACGCAGGAAGATCGAGAAAAACACCCAGAAATCTTTTAAATAGAGGTGTTTAATGAACTAAAAATCGAGAAGAACCCTCTAAATGGCGTTTGTAGGTTGGACGATCGAGAAAAACGCCCAACAATTTTTAAGATAAAGGTGTTTAATTAACTAAAACTCGAGAAAAACACCTAGAAATCTTTAAAATAGAGGTGTTTGATGAACTAAAAATCGAGAAAAACGCTTTAAGAGGCGTTTGTAGGTAGGAAAATCAAGAAAAACACGCAGAAATCATTTAAATAAAGGTGTTTAATGAACTAAAACTAGAGAAAAACGCCCTGATAGATGTTTGTAGGCAAGAAGATCGTGGAAAACACCCAGAAATCTTTTTAAAAAAGGTGTTTATGGAACTGAAAATCGAGAAAAACGCTCTAATAGGCGTTTGTAGGTAGGAAGATCGAGAAAAACACGCAGAAATCATTTAAATAAAGGTGTTTAATGAACTAAACCTCGAAAAACGCCCTGATAGATGTTTGTAGGCAAGAAGATCGCGGGAAACTCCCAGAAATCTTATAAATAAAGGTGTTTAATGAACTAAAAATCAAAAAAACACCCAGAATTTTTTAAATAAAGGTGTTTAATGAACTTAATCTCTAGGGAAACGCACTAATAGATGTTTGTAGGCAGGAATATCGCGGGAAACTCCCAGAAATCTTATAAATAAAGGTGTTTAATGAACTAAAAATCAAAAAAACACCAAGAATTTTTAAAATAAAGGTGTTTAATGAACTTAATCTCTAGGGAAACGCACTAATAGATGTTTGTAGGCAGGAATATCGCGGGAAACTCCCAGAAATCTTATAAATAAAGGTGTTTAATGAACTAAAAATCAAAAAAACACCCAGAATTTTTTAAATAAAGGTGTTTAATGAACTTAATCTCTAGGGAAACGCCCTAATAGATGTTTGTAGACAGGAATATCGCGGGAAACTCCCAGAAATCTTTATAAAAAAGGTGTTTATTGAACTGAAAATCGAAAAACACCAAGAACTTTTAAAATAAAGGTGTTTAATGAACTGAAAATTGAGAAAAACGCCCTAATAGGTGTTTCTCGAGAAAAACGCCCTAATAGGTGTTTCTCGAGAAAAACGCCCTAATAGGTGTTTCTCGAGAAAAACGCCCTAATAGGTGTTTCTCGAGAAAAACGCCCTAATAGGTGTTTCTCGAGAAAAACGCCCTAATAGGTGTTTCTCGAGAAAAACGCCCTAATAGGTGTTTCTCGAGAAAAACGCCCTAATAGGTGTTTCTCGAGAAAAACGCCCTAATAGGTGTTTCTCGAGAAAAACGCCCTAATAGGTGTTTCTCGAGGAAAGCGCCATAATAGGTGTTTCTCGAGGAAAACGCCTTAATAGGTGTTTCTCGAGGAAAACGCCGTAATAGGTGTTTCTCGAGAAAAACGCCCTAATAGGTGTTTCTCGAGAAAAACGCCCTAATAGGTGTTTCTCGAGAAAAACGCCGTAATAGGTGTTTCTCGAGAAAATCGCCGTAATAGGTGTTTCTCGAGAAAAACACCATAATAGGTGTTTCTATAGAAAAACGCCAAAATAGGTGTTTCTCTAGAAAAACGCTCAAATAGGTGTTTCTCGAGGAAAACACCATAATAGGTTATTTTTAAATAAAGGTGTTTAATGAACAGAAAATTGAGAAAAACACCATAATAGGTTTTTATCGAGGAAAACACCATAATAGGTTTTTATCGAGGAAAACACCATAATAGGTTTTTATCGAGGAAAACACCATAATAGGTGTTTCTAGAGAGAATAAAACCATAATAGGTGTTTCTCGGCAGGAAGATCAAGAAAAACGCCCAAACATTTTTTAAATGAAGGTGTTTAATGAAATGAAACTCGGCAAAAACGCTGTAATAGGCGTTTGTAGGTAGGCAAGATTGAGAAAAACACGCAGAAATCATTTAATTAAAGGCGTTTAATGAACATAAACTCGAGGAAAACGACCTAATAGATGTTTTTATGTAGGAAGATCGAGCAAAACGCCGAGAAATCTTTTAAATAAAGGTGTTTAATGAACTTAAAATCGAAAAAAAACGCCCCTATAGGTTTTTCTCGGAAGAAAGATCGAGAAAAACACCCAGAAATCGTTTTTAAAAAAGGCGTTTCTTGAACTGAAAACCGAGAAAAACGCCTAAATATCCAAAACAACAGGTGTTTAACCCGATTTTTACACGAATGCTTTTCTACCCGTTTAATACAGTATGGAGGAAATTGTGAAAAAAGGAAATAAACATGGATTATTAATTGAAAGCATTTTATGCAAATGTACATAAATAAAAAGCTTTTTTTTGGCTGAATCGTCAAATTCGCCGTAGTACAAGAAATAATCGTGTAGCGTTTTGCATATTCAATCAGGATTTAATGAAAATTTGTATTTGGTCTTTTTTTATTGGTGTAAAACGGATAAAAATTTGTTAAGAAAAAAAAACTAAGCTGCGTTTAATGCTTGGTAGTTTTAACGTCCCCAAAGCTTGTTTTATGCAAATGTCGAACATGTCGGGTGCCGCTCAATAAAGTATTTGTCAGCTGCTACCCTGTAAACAGGCATTACGCCCATGTTACCCGATCGGCCTCTCAAATTCGTACCATCGTTTATTTAAAAAACGGCCAAATGCGACCCATAGGTACCATGGTGATATTTTTACAATTTTTCCCCCTTTTAGCGTATAAAAAAAAGAGGGGGAAAGGATTTTAATATTCGGGTAAGCCGAAATCTCCGTAAATCTGCGGCCACTTTTATTGACGTGTAGCGAAAGGGAAGCGGAGCCCCCCCAACCCCGGGTTCGAGTTGAAAGTGATAATTGTTCGAAAGCAATCAATTTCCTGACATGAAAAGCGTAGGGGAGAGTATAAATGAGGAGTGGGAATTGGGGAGAAAATGTTTGAAAAATGGATAGAACGGCTCTTGGGAGCGACTCCGTAATAATGCCAAAGTCTCCCTTTCCCAAGAAAGGTTTCAAGACTTTTCCTCCTTTTTTCCTTCTCTCCGACCCCCCGACAACCTATTCAAAACAAAGGTTGAGCGTAAAATCAACACCACCCTCAAGATTAATGATCCACCCCTGAAAAAGGTCCTCCGATATTCAATACTGCACATAAGCAATATCAAAAATGTCAATACGCACCAAATCTTCCACACCATCTTCCTATAAATGATGAGGATTGGAAGGAACATCTCGTCAAATTTTCATCATAACGTACTATCGTCATAAATTTGATACATTTTTAGATGTTTTCGTCGGTCATACTTTCTATAAGCACCTTTTTGGGCGTTTATATCCATTGACAGTTGATAAACACAATTTTTTCGCATTTCTGAGTGGTTTCGTTGATCCAACTCAATATAATCACCTTTTTGGCCGTTTATTTCCATTTACAGTTGTTTATACACTCTATTTTCAGCTTTCTGGGTGTTTTCGTTGATCCACCTTAATATAAACACCTTTTTGGGCGTTTATATCCATTAACAGTTGATAAACACCCTTTTTTCGGATTTCTTTGTGTTTTCGTCGGTCATCCTTTTAGCATTCCGAGATCTCTTAGAAAGATCTTATCTATATCTTTAAGCACCCTTATATCTCTTAGAAAGATCTTATCTATATCTTTAAGCACCCTTATATCTCTTATAAAGATCTTATCTATCTCTTTAAGCACCCTTATATCTCTTAGAAAGATTTTTTCTATCTCTTTAAGCACCCTTATATCTCTTAGAAAGATCATATCTATCTCTTTAAGCACCCTTATATCTCTTAGAAAGATCTTATCTATCTCTTTAAGCACCCTTATATCTCTTAGAACGATCTTATCTATCTCTTTAAGCACCCTTATATCTCTTAGAAAGATCTTATCTATCTCTTTAAGCACCCTTATATCTCTTAGAAAGATTTTTTCTATATCTTTAAGCACCCTTATATCTCTTAGAAAGATCATATCTATCTCTTTAAGCACCCTTATATCTCTTAGAAAGATCATATCTATCTCTTTAAGCACCCTTATATCTCTTAGAAAGATCTTATCTATCTCTTTAAGCACCCTTATATCTCTTAGAACGATCTTATCTATCTCTTTAAGCACCCTTATATCTCTTAGAAAGATCTTATCTATCTCTTTAAGCACCCTTATATCTCTTAGAACGATCTTATCTATCTCTTTAAGCACCCTTATATCTCTTAGAAAGATCTTATCTATCTCTTTAAGCACCCTTATATCTCTTAGAAAGATCTTATCTATATCTTTAAGCACCCTTATATCTCTTAGAAAGATCTTATCTATATCTTTAAGCACCCTTATATCTCTTAGAAAGATCTTATCTATCTCTTTAAACACCCTTATATCTCTTAGAAAGATCTTATCTATCTCTTTAAGCACCCTTATATCTCTTAGAAAGATCTTATCTATATCTTTAAGCACCCTTATATCTCTTAGAAAGATCTTATCTATATCTTTAAGCACCCTTATATCTCTTATAAAGATCTTATCTATATCTTTAAGCACCCTTATATCTCTAAGAAAGATCTTATCTATCTCTTTAAGCACCCTTATATCTCTTAGAAAGATTTTTTCTATCTCTTTAAGCACCCTTATATCTTTACCCCCAATTGTGGGATTATTAAGGGATCGTTTTAATAATCCACAATAAAATAAAAGATCACGTTGATAAATTTGGATTCGTTTTAAAACTTTGAAAAGATATTCAAGTAAAAATGGCGTTCACGTTCGTAACTTTTTATTAACTGAGAAACTTTAGATTATAAAATAGGTAATATCGTAATAAAATAAAACATATGGCCGACGGTGGCGCTTTGGCGGAATCTCCGGGTGTCGAAGTAGCGGAGATGGCCACCATTCAAGAGATATAAGGGTGATTAAAGAGATAAATAAGCACCTTTTTGGGCGTTAACATACATTTACAGTTGATTATACACCCTTTTTTCAGATTTTTGGGTGTTTTCGTTGATCCACCTTGATATAAACACCTTTTTGGGCGTTTATAATCCATTAACGGTTAATAAACACCCCTTTTTCGGATTTTAGGGTGTTTTCTTTGACCCACCTTAATAAAACACCTTTTTGGGCGTTTATATCCATTAAAAGTTTATGAACACCCTTTTTTCGGATTTCTGGGTGTTTTTGTTGATCCACCTTGATATAAACAACTTTTTGGGCGTTTATATCCATTAACGGATTTCTTCGATTCTCCTGTCGATAAACACCTTTTTGGGCGTTTTCATCCATTTTCAGTAGGACAAACACCCCCTTTATTCTAATATTTAGAAAATTGTCGGATTTTTATGTGTTTGTCGGTCCTCCTTTCTATAAGCACCTTTTTAGGAATTAATAACCATTTGTAGTTGATAAACACCCTTTTAGGTAGATTTCTTTTCTTCAAAAATCTACCTATTGTAATGTACCAAGTTATATATATACATATGTATATATTAGCACGATAACTGGAGCAATTTTAATGTGAGGGTGACGATATCCGGTATTTAGAGTTTTTATCTCAATAGCTCGGACGAGTTCGTTAATGGCTGAAATCGGACCAGCGATTCACCTACTTTACTTAGGGCTTAAAAGACAAAATTGGCATTTTCTATTGAAATCCTAGTCCTTTTGCAAAAAAAAACTTTAAGACCTCTGCGAGGGCGTGTAAAAAATTAATTAAAGCAGGTTTGGACGAGCCAGGCGCAAAATATTGAACTAGCTAAACTTTAAAAAAAATTTGAATTTATACCGGGAAATTATTAAATATTTTATTAATAAAATTATCAGATGTTTTTCTAGGGGCTCAGTGGCGCAATTTTTCTTATATCATCATTTTTATAACATAATTATTTATTTTGTGTTTATACATTTTAATTTTAATCATGAAAAGAAATCTACCTTTTAGTCCCTGCTACCGCAGGGTCATTATTTTCGGACTGGGTGTTTCCGTCGGTCCTCCTTTCTATGAACACCTTTTTGGGCGTTTATATCCATTAACCGTTGATAAACACACTTTTTCGGATATCTGGGTGTTTTCGTCGATCCTCCTTACTATAAACACCTTTTTTGGCGTTTATGTCCATTTTAAGAGAAATAAACACCAATCATTTGGTGTTTCCGTCGTTCTTCCTTTCTTTAAGCACCATTTTGAGCGTTTATACCCGTTTTCAGTTGATAAAATACCCTTTTTTTTTTATTTCCGGGTGTTTTCGTCAATCCTCCTCCAATTTGGCGTTTTAAGAGATCATTAATCACCCTTTTTTAAGTTTTTTTTTGTGACGAGATGTTTTTATAACGAAAGTTGTGAACCTTTTGCAAACCTCGAGCTTTTCAAAGAAATTCTGTGACTATTTTTATTTTTAGAAGGAAAAAATGTTCCTTTTAGCCTGTTTGCATGATTGTGTATCCGAAAAACGTTAAAAATCGAACTCAAAAACCGTTCTCTCTCGTAAATGCTCGAAATTCCCGACGCATACCGACGGAATCTCACGCCTGAGGAGTCCCCCCCACTCCATCTTCAGACGTCTACACTACATTATGTAAAGACATACACGTGAAAGGGATTATCTTCACAAAGGAGCGTCCCTTATCTTTGTACACGTGTACGGGGAAAATTCAGACATTCGGAGGCGAACTGCTTACGTAATCCGACAAAAGGATTTCGATTCCTCAACCCCCACGCTGGAGAAAAAAAATCCTTAAAAAGCCAAAAAAGAGAGTCGTATACGAGTTATTTTCTTCTTCTTTTTATTCAGGACTTTATTAAAAATTCCATCTTTATTAATAAATGTAAGGTAGAAAGAGGGGACATATTATGACGAAGTATCATCTTGACAATATTTCCAGGTTATGATTAATTGATTTGGAATTTCATTTAAGATCAATTTAATGAACCTTTTGTCAATTTTTATTTTCTATAGATATTTTATATCTTTTAAGGCCAATTTTTTTTTTTTTTTTTTTTTTTTTTTTTTTAAAGGGGGGGTTGAACAAAGAGATGTGGGCTTTCCACGAGTGTCCTTTGTCTCCCGTACAAGGCGGCTTAACTTCTGATAGTTTAAACGCGGTTTATATTCACTCAAGTGTAAAAGAACCATAAATCCACTTGAATCTTTTAGACAAAAGATAAGTCTTTGACGTTTAAAAAATTTTTATCGATCGAAATGTTTATTTTTGAAGTCTTTTTCGATTCCAGAGACCTAAATCAGCCTTTTTTGTCAAGAAAACTATCAAAAAATAAAGAGAAGTAACAATATTAGAGGGGGAAGTGTATGGGAAGGGGAAGTATATAGGAGGGGGAAGTATAACGGAGGGGACGTAAAACGGAGGGGGAAGTATAAGGGAGGGGAAGTATAACAGAGGGGGAAGTATAACGGAGAGGGAAGTATAATGGAACGAAAATATAACGAAGGGGGAAAGTATAATGGAACGAAAGTATAACGAAGGGAGGGGAAGTATAAAGGAGGGGAAGAATACGGAAGGGGGAAGTTATTATTTTTATTCGAAAAATTTTCCTAGTATTTTTGAAAAATTTTCCGAGTTTTTTTTTTCGAAAAATTTTTCGGTTTTTCCTTATCATTCCTTTTTTTTCGAAAATTTTTCAGTTTTTTTTTTCGAAAAATTTAGTTTTTTCCAGAAATTTTCCGGGTAGGTATTCCTTTTTTTCGCTTTTTTTTTTTTTGAAAAATTTTCCGAGTTTTTTTTTCGAAAAAATTTTTCAAGTTTTTTTTTGTCAAAAAATTTTCGAATTTTTTTTTTGAAAAATTTTCCGTGTTTTCATTTTTTTTTTTTCGAAAATTTTTTTAAGTGTCAAGGTAGAAATAATGGGCTCTTTGGCCTAGGGATGTGCCTCTCGTAATGGGTAGAAGTATGAAATTTCTCCGTACTTAAAAAAAAATTATAATTTAAAAAGTGGCAATGTTTTTACACCAAAAATTTTAAAAAATATAAGGAGTAATTGGTGAAAATTTGGTGAAAATCGGATTAACCGGACGCAGCGAATTTTTTAAAATTTCAAACAGACATATCTCAGCCATTTTTTCGAAATTCAAAAATCGCCCTTTTTACATTCTTCTTCACCGGCTAAAGAAATTTGTGTGAAAATTTGGTGAAAATCGGATGAAAACTGTGGGCGTAAAGTGTTCCGGAAAAAATGCTACGGCCGGCCGGCATCACAGACAAAGTAGAGAACGGTATAGATCCATATTCGATTTGACCCCAAAAACGCGACGTGGAGGGTATCACAATAACTTTTTTAAGGAGGTTAAAATTGTTTACAAAATGTTTTAAACAATGAAAAAATGCGAGATAGAAAGTCTTTTTGAAGGTAAAATTAGACTTTATAAACAAAATATAAGCTTTAAACAAAGTAAAGTATAAAGAGATATGTAAAAAAAAAAAAAAAAAAAGGAAATTTCTTTTATAAAAGCAGGATAAATCCCTTAGAGAATCTTGGTAGAAGGTTCTCTTTTAATTTTTGAGCAAAAGGAATACATTTGGGCGTTGAGGGTGGATTTAAGGGATGAGCGGGGAGGTCGGGAAGGGCACAAAAGGGTAGGTCGGGTGTGTTATGAAGGTTTAACAATTAATAATTCTATTAAGGGCCCAACGTACCTTTGTATTTCGAGAAATTACCAACCCTATTAAACCTCATGGTAAACGCTAATTGAACTCACGTGAACGGAACAAAAGGATTCTCTTACCCTGAAAGGAAAATTACAAATTAGAAATAATAGAAACAGAATCAAATACAAGAAAAAAAGGGGATGAATGTAGATGGAGAATTTTCTATGAGGTGGATGATTGACTGCGGGAAAAAGTTGCGCAAACTCACGGAAAAAGTCGGAAGTTTCGTTGGGTATTCATTGCGATTTTTCCATTACAGTGCTCACTTTTTTTTTCTCTCTCTCTCTCTCGGCCCTATTTCTGGTCAACTCTTCAATAAAAAAAAGTTGAAAATATGGCGAACGCCGTGATAGAATCATGCAATATTGAGTTGGGTAGGGCAACTTTTTTTTCCCCCCTGCAGCAGCTGAAATCTGTAAAGTGGTTTTGGTGTTTCGCGAAAGGCCTAAACTGAGAAATTCACAGCGCCAATATTCAAAATTGACAGTTTACTAGGTGATGGTCAAGAAAAATCAGTGAGGGGGGGAGCAGCTTAATTGCGGCGATTTCAATCGCAAGAGCATTCGTGATTGCTGGAATAATCGTGTTCTCGCGGGAGAAATCAAAATTGCTTGAAGAATCGTAATCGCGAGGATTTTAATCGTGGGGTGAATCGGAATCGTGGGGATTTTGGTACTGGGAGAAATGTAATTGTAGAGATTTTAATCGCGGGAGGAATAATGTTGTCAAGG
The DNA here is from genome assembly GCA_014119065.1 of Orius insidiosus. Classification (NCBI taxonomy): domain Eukaryota; kingdom Metazoa; phylum Arthropoda; class Insecta; order Hemiptera; family Anthocoridae; genus Orius; species Orius insidiosus. The sequence goes on along the minus strand of JACGAQ010000185.1, from coordinate 203,115 downwards.
GGATTTCAATCGAGGAAAAAATCATAATTGTGGGATTTTAATCGCGGGAGAAATCAAAATTGCAGAAAGAATCGTAATCGCGGGGATTTTAATCGAGGGATAAATCGGAATCGATGGAATTTTAGTCTTGCAGAAATTGCAATTGTGGAGATTTTAATCGCGGGAGGAATAATGTTGTCGAGGGGATTTCAATCAAGGAAAAAAAATTTCGATTCTTCGTTGAAAATCCCCGCAATTACGATTCCGCCTACCACTTTGGGTTTATTAATTCTTAAACAATCTAATTTACCCTTTTTAAAAAATACGAATTCATTAAGCCCTTCAAAAAAATAACAATTTATATAATGATCCACGAAAAAAACAAATAAGACGCTTTTTTCAAGTTGATTTTTGTTCAAATTTAAGCCGTTTCCATGACGATCATTTTTTTTTTCATAAGACAAGGAAAGAGGGAACAAAAAGTTTATTTTTTAAAAAGAAAAACATCACTTTTTAATCAGAGATTAGTTAATTTAACGGACCTTCTGTTTAACACGGACGTTCTTGTTTTTTTTTCTGTTCTAATTGGATTATTTCGCAGATATGTTGCGAACTAAACTTATTGTAAGCTTAAAGTTTGAAACAAGAGACGTTTAATTAACAACGATCTCCCGGCAATTAAGGTAGAGGCCCATTAGGCCCTTGTAACCTCCGAGAATCCTTGTAGAGAGAAAAGGAGAAGCTAGGAAAAAGGGACTCTTCCAACTTCAATCTCAACTTCTTTAAATGAAAGGAGGCCCCTCCGAAATTTCGAAAGAAAATAAAAGTCTCGGCATTAGAGCCCACCTGATTTTTTACAGGTCAACCCGCGATTTAAAAATTCCTCCCGCGATTAAAATCCCCACAATTACGATTTTTACACTCGATTCCTCCAGATTTTTTGCAGTTCACCTTACTGACAACTTTTTTGCGATTGAAAGCACCGTAATTACGATTCCTCCAATGACTAAAATCCCACAATTACGATTCCTCCCACGATCAGAATCGTAATAACGATTCCTCCCACGACTGAAATCCCCACAATTACGATTTTTACACTCGATTCCTCTAGATTTTTTGCGGTTCACCTTACTAACAACTTTTTTGCGATTGAAAGCACCGTAATTACGATTCCTCCAGTGATTAAAATCCCACAATTACGATTCCTCCCACGATCAGAATCGTAATAACGATTCCTCCCGCGATTGGAATCCCCACAATTACGATTTTTACACTCGATTCCTCCAGATCTTTCGCGGTTCACCTTACTGACAACTGTTTTGCGATTGAAAGCACCGTAATTACGATTCCTCATGTGAATAAAATTCCACAATAACGATTCCTCCCGCGATTAAAATCCCACAATAACGATTCCTACCGCGATTAAAATCCCCACAATTACGATTTTTACACTCGATTCCTCCAGATCTTTCGCGGTTCACCTTACTGACAACTGTTTTGCGATTGAAAGCACCGTAATTACGATTTCTCCAGTGATTAAAATCCGACAATTACGATTCCTCCCACGATCAGAATCGTAATAACGATTCCTTCCGCGATTGAAATCCCCAGAATTACGATTATTACACTCGATTCCTCCAGATCTTTCGCGGTTCACCTTACTGACAACTGTTTTGCGATTGAAAGCACCGTAATTACGATTCCTCATGTGAATAAAATTCCACAATAACGATTCCTCCCGCGATTAAAATCCCACAATAACGATTCCTACCGCGATTAAAATCCCCACAATTACGATTTTTACACTCGATTCCTCCAGATCTTTCGCGGTTCACCTTACTGACAACTGTTTTGCGATTGAAAGCACCGTAATTACGATTTCTCCAGTGATTAAAATCCGACAATTACGATTCCTCCCACGATCAGAATCGTAATAACGATTCCTTCCGCGATTGAAATCCCCAGAATTACGATTTTTACACTCGATTCCTCCAGATCTTTCGCGGTTCACCTTACTGACAACTGTTTTGCGATTGAAAGCACCGTAATTACGATTCCTCATGTGAATAAAATTCCACAATAACGATTCCTCCCGCGATTAAAATCCCACAATAACGATTCCTAACGCGATTAAAATCCCCACAATTACGATTTTTACACTCGATTCCTCCAGATTTTTTGCGGTTCACCTTACTGACAACTTTTTTTGCGATTGAAAGCACCGTAATTACGATTCCTCCAGTGATTAAAATCCCACAATTGCGATTCCTCCCACGATCAGAATCGTAATAACGATTCCTCCCGCGATTAAAATCCCCACAATTACGATTTTTACACTCGATTCCTCCAGATTTTTTGCGGTTCACCTTACTAACAACTTTTTTGCGATTGAAAGCACCGTAATTACGATTCCTCCAGTGATAAAAATCCCACAATTACGAAACCTCCCACGATCAGAATCGTAATAACAATAATTTATCCCGCGATTAAAATCCCCACAATTACGATTTTTACACTCGATTCCTCCAGATTTTTTGCGGTTCACCTTACTGACAAAATTTTTGCGATTGAAAGCACGTAATTACGATTCCTCCAGTGATTAAAATCCCACAATTACGATTCCTCCGGCGATTAAAATCCCCACAATTACGATTTTTACACTCGATTCCTTCAGATTTTTTGCGGTTTACCTTACTGACAACTTTTTTGCGATTGAAAGCACCGTAATTATGATTCCTCCAGTCATTTTTATCCCACAATTACGATTCCTCCCGCAATTAAAATCCCCACAAATACGTTTTTACCCTCGATTCCTCCAGATTTTTTGCGGTTCACCTTACTGACAACTTTTTTGATATAAACGACATTGCTTTATGTATAAATAACACATTAAACTCTAACGAAGTATTAGTGTTTATAGTAGCTTCGAAATAGAGTAGTTCAAACAACTAAATATGACCGAGAACAAAGTTTACTCGCTGGCCAGATTGCTTCTCAAATTGATAGTTTAGGGGGAGATGGGTTGGGGTAAAACATAGCCAATCAATCGGTTTGTTTATATATGAGCCAATTGTACTCCAATGTTTAAATTACACTCGAGTACCCTGAGGAGATTGAAATTTAGGGAGGAAAAAAATGTTGGCAGCACTGGAGAAGTTTCGTGGAAAACTGTTAAATAATATTAAGAAATGGGAAAGCCTTAAATCTGTATACCCAAGAGGATCTTCGTCTTTTAAGATATTTATTCCATCGCAGGCTCTAATTCTCAGCGGATCCCCTTTTGCGAAATGAACCTTCCTCTGGGGATTAATTATTCCCCCGGAAAAGGCTTCCTTAAAAACTGACGACTTGGACAGTTGAAGGATTCCCGGAGAAATTATTCGAAATGTAAAATGTCGTGACAAAGGTTTTCTGAAGGAAAATGTGCGTGGAGGATCTGAGGGGAATACGAAAGGAGATAAGTTGAAGAGGAATTAGGGCGTAGTGGTATATCCCTGGAGATGACAGTAGGTCCCAAGGGCTAGACGCTACAAGCAAACATTCAGATAAGCCTTATTTCATACGGGGTCAAGCGCCACTCACTTATTTTTCTTTTCCCCTACTCTTTTTAATTAAAATTCTTGTCGCAATCACAAAATTTCCCTTTTTTCGAAGGAAGAAACCCCAACTCTTAAGGTGGATGCTGAAAATCAGATGTGATTATGAGAGTTTAGCGCTCTGAAAATTATCCTCAATTTTTATTTTTGTCTTAAAATTTTACAAAACCGCTGGATTTCTAGTCTTAAAAGGAATCGTAATTGCGGAGATTACGATCACAGATTTGTGGGAGAAATCGTAATTGATTGGATTTCGATTGCGGGAGGACTTGAGATATTTATGTCTTAAAATTTAAAAAAATCGCTGGATTTCTTAAGATTTTTAAAAATCGCTGGACTTCTTGTCTTAGAAGGAATCGTAATTTCGGAGATTACGATCACAGAATTGTGGGAGAAATCGTAATCGCTTGGATTTCAATTGCGGGAGGACTTGAGATATTTATGTCTTAAAATGTTGAAAAATCGCTGGATTTCTTGTCTTAGAAGGAATCGTAATTGCGTAGATTACGATCACAGATTTGTGGGAGAAATCGTAATTGCTTTGATTTCGATTGCGGGAGGACTTGAGATATTTATGTCGCTAGATTTCTTAAAATTTTAAAAAATCGCTGGATTTCTTAAAATTTTTAAAAATCGCTGGATTTCTTAAAATTTTTAAAAATTGCTGGATTTCTTAAAATTTTAAAAATCGCTGGATTTCTTAAAATTTTAAAAAATCGCTAGATTTCTAAAAATTTTTAAAAATTGCTGGATTTCTTAAAATTTTTAAAAATCGCTGGATTTCTTAAAATTTTTAAAAATTGCTGGATTTCTTGTCTTAAAAGGAATCGTAATTTCGGAGATTACGATCACAGAATTGTGGGAGAAATCGTAATCGCTTGATTTCAATTGCGGGAGGACTTGAGATATTATGTCTTAAAATTTTAAAAAATCGCTGGATTTCTTGTCTTAGAAGGAATCGTAATTGCAGAGATTACGATCACAGAATTGTGGGAGAAATCGTAATTGCTTGGATTTCAATTGCGGGAGGACTTGAGATACATATTTATGTCTTAAAATTTTAAAAAATCGCTGGATTTCTTAAAATTTTTAAAAATCGCTAGATTTCTTAAAATTTTTAAAAGTCGCTAGATTTCTTAAAATTTTTAAAAATCGCTGGACTTCTTGTCTTAGAAGGAATCGTAATTGCGGAGATTACGATCACAGAATTGTGGGAGAAATCGTAATTGCTTGGATTTCAATTGCGGGAGGACTTGAGATAATCAAACAAAAATTTTAATTTTTCTACTTTTTTGCAAAAAAAATATTTATTTTTTGTTATGTAATTATATTTTAGGTCAAATAACAATAAAAAAGCAAATTAAGTAAAATTATCAAAGGAGGATTAAAAAAACAAAAACAGAAAAAATGGTTTGTTAGTCCTTTTTTCCTCTCTCTCTTTATTGTGTCAGGGAGGGAAAAAAAAATTGTTTTCTCATCCGGTAAAACGAGGTATTAAATGTTAATTTGAGAGAAGAGGTGTTTGTTTTTTTAGCGCGAAAGGAGTGGAAAGGGGTTTTCGTGAAAAGGTACGGAATGCAAATCTATCATAGGACCGTTAAAATCGGCGTTTACGACCCAAGGGATTCATCTGAATTTAAGTCAATAAACGCCGGCTCTAAGTCATCCGATTAGCCAAAAAGAATTAAAATTAACAAAAAAAAATTGAGAATTGTACCGAGTGTCGACATAATGTGGTTCGTCATAATGCATTTGACCACAAAACAGCAGAAAAAACCATAAAAAAACCATAAAAAATCTGCAACTATCGTTTCGACATAAAATTTGTCGTTTCAACATAATTTAGTTGAACATAAAGAAAACTTTCATTTTAAAGAACTTGTCGTTTCGCCATAAAACAGTTTCTGTCGTTTCGGCATAATACATCTAACCATAAACTTGGGATAGCGAAAGAGCAAGCCAATTTTCGCCTTTTAAAACGCGATTATGGCGAAACGACAAAAATCTTAAAACTTGACAGTTCACCATAATGCAATTCGAACAACCTCGCGAGAGGAAAAAAATTAACCCCCATCTGTCATAAAACGAGCTGATCCCATTGGCTGCCTGCTTATTTTTCGTAGTTTATGGAGAGATGCTTTATGTTGAATTGCATTATGGTGAACTGTCAAGTTTTAAGGTTTTTGTCATTTCGCCATAATCGCGTTTTAAACGGCGAAAGTAGGCTTGCTCTTTCGCTGTCCCTACTTTGTGGTGAGATGTATTTAGCCTAAACAACAGAAACTATTTTATGGCGAAATTCAAAGAGAGTCTTTCATGGAGAGAAGCGTTATGGTGACTTTTTTATGTCGACTTGCATTAATTGAAAATGTCGTTTATGCCTTTATGTTGAAATGCATTATACCCAAAAATTTAGAACTTTTGAGAGCTTTATGTTCAATTGCTCTATGCCGAAACGCATTATTGTGAAGTACAGATTTTTATGTAGAAATGCAGATTTTTTATGTTAAACTTTTTCACCGTTTAAAACGCGATTATGGTGAAACGTCAATAACCTTAAAACTTGACAGTTCACCATAATGCAATTCACACATCCACGCGAGAGGAAAAAAATTAACCCCCTTCTGTCATAAAATGAGCTGATCCCATTGGCTGCCTGTTTGATTTTCCTAGTTAATGGTGAGATGCTTTATGTTGAATTGCATTATGGTGAAATGTCAAGGTTTTTGTAGTTTTGCCATAATCGTGTTTTAAACGGCGAAAATAGGCTGGCTCTTTCGCTGTCCCTAGTTTATGGTGAGATGTATTATGCCTAAACGACAGAAACAGTTTTATGGCGAAACAACAAGTTTAAAGAGAGGCTTTTAAGGTTAGAAGCGTTATGGTGACTTGCACTTTTTTTCATGTCGACTTATTGAAAAAGTCGTTTGTGGGGAAACAATCTATGCCGAAACGAATTATGGTGAACTACAGATTTTTATGTCGAAATGATGATTTTTTATGTTCATGTTGTTATGTTTATGGTGACTTGCACTTTTGTTTATGTCGACTTATTGAAAACGTCGTTTGTGGGGAAGCACTCTATGCCGAAACGCATTATGGTGAACTACAGATTTTTATGTCGAAATGCAGATTTTTTATGTTCAACTGCTTTAGGGCGAAATGTTGGACGGTGTTCCCCCAATTGTACCTACTACTTTCCTTCCTTAAGATCTACCCCCTCTTCTTTATACTTCCCCCACCAAATACTTCCCCCTCCCCTTCTTCCCTAATTGTAGGATTTGGACAATTAGGTGAAGTATTTTTTCTGTTTTTCAGGATTTTATTAAATTAAAAAAGGGTAAAGAGATAAAAAAAGAATGTGGGGGTTTGAGAATCTCTTGGTGATTGCACAAGTTCTAGAAATTGGTAACAAATCAATAAAAAAACTTTTTTAAACATTTGTATTCCGCCAAGTTTTTCCATCAGGTTGGAAACTAGCCTTTGCCTCTTTTTGATCCTCTTTCCCACACTTGAGAGGTCATGTAATTTTTACGATGAAATTTAACCCTATTGAAAATCGTTCTCTCTTTTATCCGTCGGAGCTCATTTTAAACAATACAAAGAACTTTTGTCTGGCCCTTTTGTTCCATCTGGACGAAAATCCTTCATTGAATCCTCTACATTATCAATGAGATCCTCCTTCTCGTTAATGGCGAGGAAGGAGGTTTTCAACGAGCCATTTGATATGCTCCCAACAAAGAAATCAAGAAAGGGTGAGTAGGAAAAAGGAGAGGAAAAAAAAATTAATGATTTGAGTATTCATTAAACCCCGCTTCTTTTGTCCTAATCTTGTTTCCTTTCCCACAAAAAGTCACATGAGCTTTTTTTTTGTTGGTACGCCAAAATCGAATGAAAATGGAGGTGTCACAAGATTTTCCTGAGGTAGGTTCATTTCTAAATGGGGGGGGGGGGGGGTAGTACTAAAAAAGTACGCCAAAATCGAAAGAAAATGGCGGTCTCACAAGATATTCCTGAGGTAGGTTCATTTCTAAATGGTGGGAGGGGGGGGGGGGGGTTAGTACTAAAAAGTACTTTAAAATGGCGGTCTCACAAGATTTTCCTGAGGTACCTAGGTTCATTTCTAAGTGGTGGTGGCGGTGAGGGGGGGGGGGGGGGGGTAGTACTAAAAAGTACTTTAAAAAAGTACTCCAAAATCGAAAGAAAATGGCGGTCTCACAAGATTTTCCTGAGCTAGGTTCATTTCTAAAATGGGGGGGGGGGGAGTGCTAAAAAAATACTAAAAAGTACGAAAGAAAACGGCGGTTTCACAAGATTTTCCTGAGGTAGGTTCATTTCTAAAATCACAAGGGGGGGGGGTACTAAAAAGTAAGAAGGGAGACGACTTAAGGAGGGGAAGTATTAAGGAGGTAAAGTATTAAGGAGGGGGAGGTATTAAGGAGGGAAAGTATTAAGGATGGGAAAGCATTATGAAGGGGGAAGTACTACGGAGGGAAAGTATTAAGGAGGGGGAAGTACTACGGAGGGAAAGTATTAAGGAGGGGGAAGTATTGAGGAGGGGTGGTTATAAGGAAGGGGATGTATTAAGAAGGGGGAAGTATTACGGACGGGAAGTCTAACTGAGGAGAAGTTTGGGGGGGGGGGAGTATAAAGGAGACACAGTTCAAGGAAGTTGATGTGTAAGGGAGGGGAAGTTCAAGGACGCGGAATTGCAAGAAGGGGAATAATAATTTAAAGCATTTACACAAATTTTCAATTTTTTATTTTTTTATTTATTTTTTTATTTTTATTTTTTTAACTTTCTAACTTTTCTGTTTTTTTCGAAAAATTTTCCGAGTTTTTTTTTTATTTATTTTTCTAATTTTCCGAGTTTTTTTCCCGAGTATCAAGGTAGAAATAATGGGCTCTTTGCCCTAGGTAAGTGCCTCTCGTAACGGGTGGAAGTATGAAATTTCTCCCTACTACAAAACAAAACACAAAAAATATTTTTTTTTTACACCGAAAATACTTAAGAAAAGGAATAAGCATTTGGTGAAAATTTGGTGAAAATCGGTTGGAAACTGTGGCCGTAAAGTATTCCGGAAAAAATACTACGGACGGCCGGCACCATAGACAAAGTTAAGATCGGTAAAGATCAATATTCGATTTGACCCTCCGGGGTCTGGAAGACCCCTCCCCAAAAACCCGACGTTGAGGGTATCACAATAACTTTTTCAAGGAAGTTACCCGACCGACAAAAAAGAAAGAATAAAAAAGGTTCTCGGCACAAAAACCGAGTAAAACTCTTGAAAATCCGGGTAAAAAGGAGTCTTTTGAATAAAAAAAACTTTTAAAATTTAATTTCTAAATTTTCAACCTTCATTGACATGAAGCATCGGTGGTTCAGTGGTAGAATGCTCGCCTGCCACGCGGGCGGCCCGGGTTCGATTCCCGGCCGATGCAAAATTTTTTTTTCTCTCATTTACTTCTAAATTTTAAATTTTGTTATGAAACACCTAAAATTTTGCCTATTTTTTAAACATTATTCTACGATAAAAAGAGGGACGATGATTTAATGTGGAAGGTATCTGAATATAAAGCATGATCGTATCAGAAAGGGGGAAAAAATGGTAGTAACCTTGTTTTTTATTTTATTTTTCATCGCCCTTTTCAATCGCTGCAAATATAATTCGATATAATTTATTGATATATTCTATTTCTTCGATTGCGCAAAGAAAAACGTAAATTACGTCAAACAAGCCAATAAAAGCCGCTTTGAATAATGGGGGGGAAACGTTGGATCGTAAACAATTTTTTTGGGGGTCTAATTTTTCTGGTTTTAACTTCCTTAGAAGTTATTGTGATACCCTCGACGTCGGGTTTTTGGGGAAGGGGTCTAGAAGACCCCGGAGGGTCAAATCGATCTTTACCGATCTTAACATTGTCTGTAGTTCCGGCGGGCCGTAGCATTTTTACGGCCACAGTTTTCAACCGATTTTCACCAAATTTTCACACAACCTTAGTGAATAGTTGAACTATATCGTCTGCGATTTTTAAGATAGTTTTTTCGTAATTTCGAAAAAATGGCGGAGATATGTCTGAAATTTTAAAAAATTCCGTTGGTCCGATTTTCACCAATTTTTCTACTACTTAATTACATTTATTACTTATATTTTATACGATTTTTTGGTGTAAGATAATTATCTGTTTTTTTTTAACTTTTTTTTTACATTAATTATAGTTTTAGTAGGGAGAAATTTCATACTTCCACCCCTTACGAGAGGGACCTCTCTTGGGCAAAAATCCCATTATTTCTTCTTTGATACTCCGAAAAAAAAAAAAAAAAAAAAAAAAAAAAAAAAACTCGGAAAATTTTTCGAAAAACGTGTTGGAAAATTTTTGGAAAAAATGTTGGAAAATTTTTCAAAAAAAATAAATTTTCGGAAAAAAACTCGGATAATTTTTTGAAAAAAAAAAAAACTTTTTCTTCCGTTATACGTACTTCCCCCTCCGTTCACACTTCCCCTCCGTTATACTTACTCGCCGTTATACTTCCCCTCCCTTATATTCCTCTCCGTTATACTTCCCCTCCCTTATACTTCCCCCTCCCTTATACTTCCCCCTCCTATTTTTCCTTCTCTTTAACTAAGTTTTCGCTGGAAGCCCATCAAACTAGCACTTAAATTGGCCTCAATATGTTGATAATTTTTTTTTTTCAATATTCATTCTCTTGGTCCGCATCTGCTTCTTGTAACCCTCCTTTTTATGTTAAATCACACGTAAGTAATCAACACCGCAGACGGTTATAGTTTGATGAATCATAGAACATATGCGGTTATGAGAACCCTTTCAATTATAGGATCGCCCGAGGGCCAAATATTCGAACAACAACCTTAAAATTTTAATGCACACTCCCCATATTGAAACCCTTCAAACAATCCTAATTAACGGTCATTGTTATCCTTTATGAAAAAAAAAAAAAAAATTTCATACAAAAATTTAATTTTCCAAATGGATTCTTCCAATTACATTTTAAACAATGTCAATATTACTTTTTGTATAATTGAATTTTTGTAATGAAAATTTTTTTTTCGGGGTGTTTTTTGAATAAAAGATGATGTTCGGAGGGACGTTATTAGTGGAAGTCATATTGTAGTTTGTATCACGTCTCCTGCATGCGGACCCAATCTCGTTCGAATGGCTGGCCGTGGAAATGACTCGGGGAGTCGATATACCTGAATGAGGATTGACTGTTCATACACAGCCATATTGAAGTTTGATTACATTTTTCTTCTCTCCTTTTTTTCCGCCCTCAGACTCTTTTTTTACTACTATTACCGATTTTCATCAAGAATTAATAGCACAGAGCGATTTTTTTAAAAAGTAGCAATAAGATAGTTTTATACTAATTTTTATGGCTCCTTTTATACCAATGTAAAGGCTCTATATTATGGCTCCTTTTATAACGATATGTTTATATATTGTCTCTTTCATGGCTCCTTTAGCTATATAATGGCTATTATTATGGCTCCTTTTATGCCAATATATTGGCTATTTTTATGGCACCTTTTATGCCAATATAATGGCTATCATTATGGCTCCTTTTACACCAATGTATGGTCTCTTTCATGGCTCCTTTTATACTACCAATATCTTGGCAATTTGTATGGCTCCTTTAACACCGATATCTCTTCCATGGCTCCTTTAATACCAATATATCTCTTTCATGGCTCCTTTTATACCAATATAATGGTTCCTTTTATACCAATATAAGGCTCCTTTGATACCAAATATTTAGGCTATCATATATCGTCTCTTTCATGGCTCCTTTTAGAGCATTATAGTGGCCTTTTAAATTATTAATTTTTTATTTTATATTTTATTTTTTATCTCCTTTAATACCAAAATATCTCTTTCATTGCTCCTTTTATACCAATGTAATGGCACCTTTTATACCAATGTAAAGGCCCTATTTTATGGTTCCTTTTATAACGATATGATCATATATCGTCTCTTTCATGGCTCCTTTTGTAGCAATATAATCGCTATTTTTATGGCTCTTTTATACCAGTACGATGGCTATTTTTATGGCTCTTTAATACCAATATATTGAGTCTTTTTATGTCTCCTTTCATACCAATATAATGGCTCCATTTTATGGCTACTATTACACCTAGATACTATCTTTACATTATGGTTCCCTTCATACCGATAAGTTGGCTATTTCTATGGCTCCTTTTATATCAATATATCGGCTCCATTTTATGGCTCCTTTTATACCCATATACTATCTCTACTTTATGACTCCTTTCATACCGATATATTCGCCCTATCTAGCGCTTCTTTAATACCACTATATTGGCTCTTTTTATGGCACCTTTTATATCAGTTTAATGTCTTTACTTTTTGGCTTCTTTTATACCAATGTATTGCTCCACTTTTGGCTCCTTTTATACCAATATAATGGCTCTCTTATACCAGTATGATAGTTATTTTTATGGCTCTTTAATACCAATATAGTGAGTCTTTTCATGACTCCTTTCATACCAATATAATTGCTCCATTTTATGGCTCATTTTATACCCATATACTATCTCTACTTTATGACTCCTTTCATACCGATATATTCGCCCTTTCTAGCGCTTCTTTAATACCACTATATTGGCTCTTTTTATGGCACCTTTTATATCAGTATACTGTCTTTATTTTTTGGCTCCTTTTATACCAATATAATGGCTATTTTTATGGCTCCTTTTAAACCAACATACTGGTTATTTTATGGCTCCTTTTTAACCAATTTTAATTTACTAGTTCCCTTCTATCCGTTTAATCCGTAGGTGAGTTTTTCATGAAAGGTACTAACGGGTGGGTAATTTGTTGGAGGCTTGTGGTGCAAAGTGCTGCATTTGCATGTCTGGCGGATCGAGTCCCTATTCTCTGATCGATGTTAAATTAACGGCGTGGCTACTCGAGCTGGAGAGGAAAGGAGGGGGGGTCTTTTCGGACCATTTATCCTCCCCCTTGTCCGAGGCAGTCGAAGTCTCCGTATCCAAAACCTCCTTCCCCTCTTCGAACGAAATCATTAACCGTCCCTACCTTACAATTGGTTAATGGAATCACCGTCCCCGATGTTTGTCACTGCCCCCCTTCGTTTCCTCCCCGGGACAAACCGACCGGCCGTATCTAATACTCCTCTACGTAATTGATGAACCCCTAGGATGATATTTCTTACTGTAATTTCCTTCATAGGCCCCACAGGGCACGTAATTTATATTTTGTGGACAAAAGGGGAGGAATGATCTTTTTTCGCTTCTTTTTCATTCTAATTTTGACCGGACGTAAATACGTTTAAGCACTGTGGGTTTAGCATCCGAGGATTTTATACCGGCGCCAACCTTTCTAATTACACAAGCTTTGCAGGTTTCTGAAGGGGTGGAAGTCCGGCTTAGTTTATGTCAGGGCGCCTAATTAAAAACACGGAGGGTGGGTAGAGAAGTAGCAAAAAGACGTCCCTGATAAGCCCTATTTCAGCTTAAAATACTTCTCCCAAAGAAACCGAGAGGTAGAGAGAAAAAAGTTTCATTACAAAACATAAAGTACCGACTATTGATCCTCCTTTATGTAGAACCGTATTTTTTTAGTAAATTGCCAAAGGAAATTACTTTTTTCTGTTGAATATTATTGTGCTGAAAAAAAGAGCAACATTTGAGAGAAAAATTTTTGTCTCATTTATTTTTTCGCAATATAATAAATATTTTTGACATAAAAAATTCGCAAATGTAATCTCCCCCTTCAGATTTGGGACGAAATTAACTTCATTTATTCCTCTTGATCTTTTCTGAGTCCTTTCATCTCGGCATTGATCGGCTGAATTGATGATTCCTCTCCTCCCGAAAAAAAAAGGTGTCGCTTTTGAAATTTGTAGGTTTAATTATGCATTAGCGGATTTGTAATTCATATGGCAAAATGGCTTCGCTAATTCTAAACAGTGGGACTACTTTAGAAAATCCCCGCATGCATTTATAATCTACATGATTCGGGGTAGAAAAATGATTCGTATTCCGCCCGCGAAAAACCGTCCCCCTAATTACACGTCGCGGTCTCCCAATAATGCCAACCGAAATTTCCCCACTGATTATTTCAATTTGCGATTCTATTGAGATTAATCGGGAATTAAGAATGCGCTTTGGAAAATGGCGGGGTCCCCTCAGGGGATTTTTTCGGAACATGTGTTTGAGGCAAGTTGGGGATGATGGTAAATATTGGGTCCTTTTGTGTGATGCGCAGCTGATCTAGCCAAATTATAGAAGTCTGATCGATGATAGGGATCAGGTGGTGGAGTAATTTCCTAGAAAACACTATGGGATCAGGTGCATATTATTACAAAAGAGGGAGGGCAAACGACCGAATGATAGAATTCCTCTTTGACAAGTCGTCGGTTCAAGAATATACAATAATAATATGCGTTCTCCACAGTCCCACTGCCAAGAAACGTCAGTTTCAGACGATTTCTACGCTGTTAGGGCCAAGAAACGACCGTTCTAGGCGCTCTCCGCAGTCTTACTGCCAAGAAACGTCCGTTCTAGGCGCTCTCCGCAGTCCAGTAGGACTGGCAGTAGCCAGTAGGTAGTAGCCAAGAAACGTCCATTTCAGGCGTTTTCCACAGTCCTACTGCCAAGAAACGTCCATTCCTGGCGGTCTCCGCAGTCCTAATGACAAGAAACGTCCGTTTTAGGCGCTCTCCGCAGTCCTACTGCCAAGAAACGTCCATTCCTGGCGCTCTCCGCAGTCCTACCGTCAAGAAACATCCATTTTAGACGATTTCTACTCTGTCAGTGCCAAGAAACGCCCATATTAGGCGATTTCTACGCTTTTAGAGCCAAGAAACGCCCATTTTAGGCGTTCTCCTCAGTCCTACTACCAAAAAACGTCCGTTCTAGGCGCTCTCCGCAGTCCTTCCGTCAAGAAACGTCCATTTTAGGCATTCTTCGTAGTCCTACTGCCATGAAACGTCCGTTCTAGGCGCTCTAAACAGTCCAACTGCCAAGAAACGACCGTTCCAGGCACTCTCCGCAGTCCTACTGCTAAGAAACGTCCGTTTTAGGCGCTCTCCGCAGTCCTACTGCCAAGAAACGTCCGTTCTATGCGCCCTCCGCAGTCTTACTCCCAAGAAACGTCCATTCTTAGCACTCTCCGCTGTCCTACCGCCAAAAAAGGTCCGTTCTCGGCGCTCTCCGCAGTCTTACTGCGAAGAAACGCCCATTTTTGACCATTTCTACGCTAATAAAGCCAAGAAACGACCGTAGTACGTAAGCAGTGAAATCTTAAATGACAATGTTATCTTGAGGTTTGACTGAAGGTGTCTGAAGTCGGTAAATTTGTATCAGTTTGACGTATAAACCGCAAACGGTATCGGATTAGGGCGCATTTGATATTGCGATCGAGGAGCCGATGCGTGCCAAGTGTTTCAATTAGAGTTAAGGTCTAATGTGTACATCAATATTCAAGTGATGGGGCCTTCCGAAGGGTGGAAGCGGATAGAGAGGGGTGTACTCAGTCGGACAAACACTCCCGGACCAAGGTACACAAGTCCGCCCCCACCCTGAAAGCCTTTCCCCCCAGACCGTTTGCAACTCTCAAGTTTGCCAATTACTCGACCAGATGCTGCCCTCAGTCTAGCCACCCCCTCCCCCCTCGACGGACTTAGACGTCAAAACGTTTTCCATCCCTACATAAACTTTTCGTTCCCGTCTGAAAATGTTTTACGGCCCACCCGCTTTATGACCCTTCTTTACTCAGTTTCGTCCCGAATCTCTTTCTCTGTTTCCGCGGTTCCCTTTCTTGTTTCCGCGGTTATTATACTCAACCCTATCCCGGCCGTTTAAGTTGGCCGGGATCGTAAGATTATGCAAGTTTGGCGTCTACCGCCAGGTGAGGAAATCCTCCCTTTTGTCGCAGTTTTCATTGCTTTCCGCAACAATCCTGGCGAAAGATGCGATTTTCTTGGACCAGTCCAGCTTTCACTACAACTGCAACCCACAATGCAGCTGAGGAATCTCCAGTAGGCCGATTGCTTTGCTGTAAGTGTTAGTCAACAGACGTTTCTGGGCAGTAAAACCATGAAAGATGCCTGAAACTGACGTTTCTTAGCTGTAGAAAGAAAATAAAATGGTCGATCCTTTGCTGCAGAACAGCGAAAATCGCCTAAAGCGGCCGTTCCATACGAATAAGACCGTAGAAAACGCCTAAACGGTTGTTCCTTAGCTGCAGGATGGTGGCCTAAAACGGAAGTTTCCTAGCTGCAAGAGTTTGGAAGACGCCAAAAACTGGACCGTGGAAATCGCAAAAATTGGTCGTTTTTGGGTTATAAAACCTCACAAAACGCCTAAAGCGGTTGCTCCTTAGCTGCAGCAACGTGGAAATCGCCTAAAACAGAAGTTTCCTCGCTGTGTGACCTTCGAAGACTCCTAAAACTGACGCTTCTTGGCTGTAGGACCGAGGAAATCGCCTAAAGTGGTCGTTTCTTGCCTACAAAACCTCACAAAACGCCTAAAGCGGTTGTTCCTTAGCTGCAGCAACGTGGAAATCGCCTAAAACAGAAGTTTCTTCGCTGCATGACCTTGGAAGACGCCTAAAACTGACGTTTCTTTGCTGTAAGACCGTGGAAATCGCCTAAAGTGGTCGTTTCTTGGCTACATAACCTCACAAAACTCCGAAAAAGGTTGCTCCTTAGCTGCAGGAACATGAAAACCGCCTAAAACAGAAGTTTCTTCGCTGCATGACCTTGGAAGACGCCTAAAACTGACGTTTCAAGGCAGTAAGACCGTGGAAATCGGCTAAAGTGGTCGTTACAAAACCTCACAAAACGCCTAAAGCGGTTGTTTCTTAGCTGTCGGAACGTGGGAATCGCCTAAAACGAATGTTTTTCTGTGTATGACCTTGGAAGAATCCTAAAACTGACGTTTCTTGGCAGTAAGACCGAGGAAATCGCCTAAAGTGGTCGTTTCTTGCCTACAAAACCTCAGAAAACGCCAAAAGCGGTTGCTCCTTAGCTGCAGAAACATTGAAATCGCCTAAAACGGAAGTTATGAGCTTAGAAAACGCCTAAAACTGGCTTTTCTTGGCTTTAAGACCGTGGAAATCGCCTAAAATGGTCGTTTCTTGGCTACAAAACCTCACAAAACGCCCAAATCGGTTGCTCTATAGCTGCAGGAACGTGGAAATCGCCTAAAACAGAAGTTTCCTCGCTGCATGACCATGGAAGACGCCTAAAACTAACGTGTCTTGGATCTAAGACCAAAGAAAGCTTTTGAAATCCTCAGTGACCACTTTTGAAAAATTGAACTCCCGAAAATAGGTAAAAGCAAAGTAAAAAAACTTGTTATTTAGAACGTAATAAATCTAAAGTTTTACCTCACTCCTTTCCCTTCTATCTTAAACTACGTATCATTCAGTGAACTTGGTTTAAAACAAAGTTTTTGAAGTCTCAGGAGCTTTAAGACTTTTTCTAAGATTGATTTGAAAAAATCTTCCTCCTTTTATATTTAACGATTTTTATTCTGAAAAATTTAAACTAATATCCAATTATAGTCGTCCTCATTAAAGCAGTAATCCTTCGCTTATTCCCTTCTTGCAACTCAAACATTTAAAAGTTCCTTCTTTATTCAACGTCAGGCTCAGACTTTTTATAAACTTTTTGAAGCCACGCTCTCAACTGTATGTTTCTGGCAATAAGACGTCGGGGAAAAAGAAGGAGAAAAAAAAAAATTCTCAAGAATGAAAAAAAAAATTTAACGTTAAAAAAAGAAAACTTTTTTTTTATTATAACAATGGAAAATAAAAGAATGTTTATTAAAAACAACTTGTTATTAATTAGGTCAAGTATTATTTCAACAATGCTTTTAAGTTGAGCAATTAAGAATCTTGAATGGGTTGCGAATCGAGGGTTGAAGTGGGAGGGCCTCCTCAGATAAAGAGGGGGGGAGGCGCAGTTTTGAGGCGAAGGGTTCTACTTAACTTTGGAGCTTTTCAGTTTTCCCTTGTCTAATTTCCTTTTAGTTTATTTCCCAAAACTAATTAAAAATAATTAGGAAATGAAGAGAAAAAAAGTTTTCTGAGGGTTTTGTTGCTTTGAGGTCAGTTTTTTTAGATAGATGGGACATAAGGATATAAAAGTATTTTTCAATCAAAGGTGATGAAAAAGTGAAAAGTTGTGACGTCATAGAAAGCCAAATGCCAAAAATTTTATCCAGCAGAGAGATGGCCAGAAAGCATAAAATGGACGATAAAACGGCTGTCGGACGATTCAAAGCAGTATGACTGAAAAGAGTGTAAAACTGCCGTTTTTTGGCTGCAGAAACATGGGAATCGCCTAAAACGAACGATTCTTGGCTGTAAGATCGTGGAAAACGTCTAAAACTGACGATTCTATGCTGCGGAAACTTAGGAATCGCCTAAGACAAACGATTCTTGGCTGTAAGACTGTGAAAACCGTCAAAGACGGTCGTTTCTTAGCTGCAGACACTTGGGAATCGCCTAAAACGAACGATTCTTGGCTGTAAGAACGTGCAAAACGTCTAAGACTAACGTTTCTTGGCTGCAGAGACTTGGGAATCGCCTAAAACGAACAATTCTTGGCTGTAAGACCGCGCAAAATATCTAAAACTGACGTTTCTTGGGTGCAGACACTTGGGAATCGCCTAAAACGAACGATTCTTGGTTGTAAGACCGTGCAAAACATCTAAAACTGACGATTCTTGGCTGCTGAAACTTGGGAATCGCCTAAAACGAACAATTCTTGGCTGTAAGACCGCGCAAAACGTCTAAAACTGACGTTTCTTGGCTGCTGAAACTTGGGAATCGCCTAAATCGAACGATTCTTGGCTGTAAGACCGTTCAAAACGTCTAAAACTGACGTTTCTTGGCTGTAGAAACTTGGGAATCGCCTAAATCGAACGATTCTTGGCTGCAAGACCGTACAAAACGTCTAAAACTGACGTTTCTTAGCAAAGACTGTAAAAATTGTCAAAAACTGACGTTTCTTGGCTGAAGAAATTTGGGAATCGCCTAAAACGAACGATTGTTGGCTGTAAGACCGTAAAAACCGTCTAAAACCAACGTTTCGTAGCAAAGACTGTAAAAACCGTCTAAAACTAACGTTTCTTGGCTGCAGAAGCTTGGGAATCGCCTAAAACGAACGATTCTTGGCTGTAAGACCGCGCAAAATATCTAAAACTGATGTTTCTTGGCTGCAGAAACTTGGGAATCGCCTAAAACGAACGATTCTTGGCTATAAAACTGTAAAAAAAAGTCTAAAACCTACGTATCTTGGCAGTAAAACTGTAAAAACCGTCTAACACCGTCGATTCCTGGCTGCAGAAACTTGGGAATCGCTTAAAACGGAAGTTTCATCGCTGCAAGACCTTGGAAGACGCCTACAACCGACGTTTCTTAGCAGTAAGGAGGTAAAAGCCGTCAAAAACTGTCGTTTCTTGGCTGCAGAAACTTGGGAATCGCCTAAAACGAACGATTCTTGGCTATAAGACTGTAAAAAAAGTCTAAAACCTACGTTTCTTAGCAGTAAAACTGTAAAAACCGTCTAACAAAGTCGATTCCTGGCTGCAGAAACTTCAGAACCGACTAAAACGGACAAATATTTGCTGTAGGACGCCGGAAAAAAGGCGAAAGACGCCTAAAAGTTTCTTGACTCTAAGACCGTCAAAAACGATTATATTTTTATTAGACCATAAGGCGGAAAAACTATTGATAAATTTTCAATCGATGACAGGAGGTGTGAAAACGTTTACGTCATGTGAAACGGGTAGTCCAATCAGCTAATTGGCCTGACTATTAGGATCTCACGACTATTCTAATCAAAAGCCATAAGTCTTTGATAGCGTTCAATTAATCGGTCGGACGGTCGTGGCGGTGAAAGGCGGGAAGCTTCGCTATTTACGCAGGTACCAATTACTTGCATCAATCACCAAATGACGATGTTAATTTACAAAAGCGCCTACTGAGAAACATTTCAGTTTTTATATTGAAATACATTTTTTGAAAAGAAAAGCAAGAGGAATATAAATATTCATATTTTAAGGGCGGGAGGAATTTCGAGTGTCCCTTAAGGCCATGCACTTTACATGAATATGCATTCGAAAAGGCTCCCGACGCTCAATTACACAAAAACCACTTGTGAAACGAAGAAATTTAATTTTATGTGTCCCTTTTAATGTATACCAAGTTCAAGGGATAAAAAATTGCTTTTCTACCCTCAGCCGTCAGGCAAAATGATGTAGTGAGAGGCCCAAAAACGCCAGAAAAGTACAACAAAAATAATGATTTTTGCAAAAAAAAAAAATAAATAAATCTGGGACTAAAAACCAAATAAAACATTACTTCAAGCTGTTTCTTAACCAAAAGACCATGGAAAACGTCTCTAAGTATAGTGGAATTGGTGTTTTTACGCCTAAAAAAAGAGAAACTCCCTAATTTCTGTTTGAAAATAGGTTCCTGATATTCGAAAGATCTTTTTTTTTTTTTTTTTTTTTTTTTTTTTTTTTTTTTTTATTTCATTATATACAAATTAATTACAATTATGGTCCAGCCAGGAAATTTTCCTTCCTATCGGCTGGTTCCATTTATCTACAACTATTTTTTATTTTACAATTTCTCTTTTTTATTTATCACTATTTACATTATGTATTTGCAGTCCTTGTCTCGGTGGCCGAGCTTTTCTATTCCCTTTTTTTACTTTATTGGATTGCTACCTATTCAACATTCAACTTATGAATTAAAAATTTAACAACTTCTTTTTTGTTTCCTTTGTTTTTTTCCTTTTTAATAACTTTTGGGGAAGACAGTTCCATATTTTTGTTGCAATGTACTTCGACATTCTCTCTCCGTATACATTATGTACAAGTGGCAAAATGTACTTTTTATTTTCTCTTGTTCTATCACTTTTTTTTTCTTCTAATATGTCTTTGTACTTAGACCAAAATAAAAAATAACCTTTAAAAAAGTACTAGTCTGGAGCTGGCCCCGACGGGAACTTCCTTAAAGAGAAGTACCTATATAGGAGGGGGAAGTATGTGGGAGGGGAAGTATAACGGAGTAGGAAGTATAATATGGGAGGGGAAGTATAACGGAGGGGGAAGTATAACGGAGGGGAAGTATAACGGAGGGGAAAGTATAACGGAGGGGAAAGTATAACGGAGGGGAAAGTATAAGGAAGGGGAAAGTATAACAGAGGGGGAAGTATAATGGAGGGGGAAGTATAAGGGAACGAAAGTATAAAGGAAGGGGATGTAGTAGGGAGGGAAAGTATAAAGGAGAATTTTCCAAGTTAGTTTTTTCAAAAAATTTTACGGGCATTTTTTTTTTTTTTTTCGAAAAATTTTCTTAGTTCTTTTTTTCGAAAAATTTTCTAAGTTTTTTTTTTTGGAAAATGTTCTAAGTTTTTTTTGTCCGAAAAAAATAAATTTTCAAAGTTTTTTTCGAAAAATTTTCCGGGGTTTCCTTTTTTTTTTTTTTTTTTTTCCGAAAAATTTTTAAGTTTTTTTTTCGAAAAATTTTCAAAGTTTTTTCAAAAAATTTTCCGGGTTTTCCTTTTTTTTTTTTTTCCGAGAAATTTTCTAAGTTTTTTTTCGAAAAATGTTCTAAGTTTTTTGTCAAAAAAAATTTTTTTTTCGAAAAATTTTCCGGGTTTTTCTTTCTTTTTCTTTTTTTTTTTTTTTTTTTTTTGAAAAATTTTTAAGTTCTTTTTTTCGAAAAATTTTCTTAGTGTCAAGGTAGAAATAATGGGCTCTTTGGCCTAGGGATGTGCCTCTCTTAATGGGTAGAAGTACGAAATTTCTCCCTACTAAAAAAAAAAATAATAATAATTAAAAAGTGGCAATTTTCTTACACCAAAAATTCTTAAAAAATATAAGGAGTAATTGGTGAAAATTTGGTGAAAATCAGACCAACGGTTCGGCCGCAGCGAATTTTTTAAAATTTCAAACAGACATTTCTCCGCCATTTTTTCGAAATTCAAAAATCGCCCTCGTTACATTCTTCTTCACCGGCTAAAGAAAGTTGTGTGAAAATTTGTTGAAAATCGGATGAAAACTGGGGCCGTAAAGTGTTCCGGAAAAAAAATGCTACGGCCGGCCGGCACCACAGACTTAGTGGAGGGTATCACAATAACTTCTTTAAGGAAGTTAAGGTAAATCCGTGATGATAAACGCCCATCTACAAACGTGTTAAAAATCATACCATAATCATGGTTCGAGAAACGCAGAAAATTGTAGAGAGGCCGAGAAAATGGGTCGTTAATAACAGGGTTGACGTCTGTATAAGCGGGCGGCCCTTTCGCGAAATATCGCCTGCCACGGGCAACTTTCAACGAAATCCCACACTAAGAAAATAACAAAAAATAAACCGATTATCAAACGTAACCTTGTTTAAAATGCACCTGCGTCTAGGTATTAAAATGAAAAATAATTTTTATTTCTTTAATCCATTTTAAGGGTGGGAAAAAAAAAAAGGGTAGAAAACTTGGGAGAGCGTGATATATGCGGAGGCCTAACGTATTGGGGAATATACAGGCCATATGCCTCATCCGACCTTAGATTTATTATTGTCAGGAGCATAAAGGATGGCTCGTATCTAAAACCATTATTGGGGACACACGTGGCCTGCAGAAAAAAGGTCTTAATTAAAAAATTGCGAATTTGGTATCAAAAAAAAATTCCGCAATGCGGTGCCCTATTATGGAGATTAACGTGAGCGGACTTATCTTTCCGGACGTACAAATATGTCCGATGTTAATCCTTTGATCCGTGGAAAAGCGGAGTTGTTTGGCGGGAGGGGTAAAAAACAGGCTCGCTTGTGAATGTTTTTCCTTTTACGCTTTGACGCGGAGGAGGGAATCCAGGGGTAGGAATTAAAAAAAAAATTTTCTGGGATATCCTTTGTTAATTAATTCATAGGCTCCCATGTTTATTTGCCGATAATCCGATAAAAATGTAAAAAAGAAAAAATTTTCCTTTAAATATAAAAGAAGAAATTTTTACCATCTTGTGCCGCCCCCACGGCGGGTTTTCAACGCGCCTAATTTCAAAATTCATAACTTTTTAAAATCTCTTAATTTTGCCTTAATATACATAGGAACCATAGTATATTGCTGCAGAAACTTGGGAATTGCTTAAAAAGGAAGTTTCATCGCTGCAAGACCTTGGAAGACACAACCGACGTTTCTTAGCAGTAAGGCTGTAAAAACTGTCTCAAACAGATGTTTCTTGGTAGTAGGATGTAAAAAGTGTCTAAAAGTGTCGTTTCTTGGCTGCAGAAACTTCAGATTCGCCTAAAACGGACTTTGCTGTAGGACGCCGGAAAACGATTAAAACGGATTCTTAGCAGTATGACTGTGAAAATCGCTTAGAACTGACGTTTCTGGGCTGCAGAGACTTGGGAATCGCCTAAAACGAATGATTCTTGACTGTAAGACCGCGGAAAACGTCTAAAACCGACGTTTCTTAGCAGTAAAAGTGTAAAAACCGTCTAAAATAGACGTTCCTTGGCAGTAGGACTGTAAAAACCGTCTAAAACTGTCGATTGTTGGCTGCAGAAACTTCAGAATCGCCTAAAACGAACAACGTTTCTTAGCAGTAAAACTGTAAAAACCGTCTAAAACAGACGTTTCTTGGCAGTAGGAATCTAAAAACCGTCTAAAAGTGTCGTTCATGTCTGCAGAAACTTCAGATTCGCCTAAAACGGACTTTGCTGTAGGACGCCGGAAAACGATTAAAACGGATTCTTAGCAGTATGACTGTGAAAATAGCTTAGAACTGACGTTTCTGGGCTGCAGAGACTTGGGAATCGCCTAAAACGAATGATTCTTGACTGTAAGACCGCGGAAAACGTCTAAAACCTACGTTTCTTATCAGTAAAACTGTAAAAACCGTCTAAAATAGACGTTCCTTGGCAGTAGGAATGTAAAAACCGTCTAATAGTGTCGTTTCTTGGGTGCAGAAACTTAAGAATCGCCTAAAACGGACAACGTTTCTTAGCAGTAAAACTGTAAAAACCGTCTGAAATAGACGTTCCTTAGCAGTAGGACTGTAAAAACCGTCTAAAACAGACGTTTTTTGGCAGTAGGGCTGTAAAAACCGTCTAAAAGTGTCGTTCCTTGGCTGCAGAAACTTCAGAATCGCCTAAAACGGACAACGTTTCATAGCAGTAAGACTATAAAAACCGTCTAAAACAGACGTTTCTTGGCAGTAGGACTGTAAAAACCGTCTAAAAGTGTAGTTTCTTGGCTGCAGAAACTTCAGAATCGCCTAAAACGGACTCTGCTGTAGGACGCCGGAAAACGATTAAAACGGATTCTTAGCAGTGTGACTGTGAGAGAATAGTCTAGAACGTTTCTTGGCTGCAGAAACTTGGGAATCGCCTAAAATGAACAATTCTTGGCTGTAAGACCGCGGAAAACGTCAAAAACCGACGTTTCTTAGCAGTAAGGCTGTAAAAACCGTCTTTCGTTTCTTGGCTGCAGAAACTTGGGAATCGCCTAAAATTTTTTTTTAAATTTATATATTTAAACCATAGTCTATTGCATCCAGCTGATCAAAATCTACCCTCATTAATTCATAGGCTCCTATGATTATCTGCAGATAATCCGATAAAAATGTAAAAAATTTTACTTCAAAAAATATAAAAGAAGAAATTTTTGCAATCTTGAGCCGTCCGCGGCTTCACGCCTAATTTAAAAATTCAAAACTTTTAAAAATCTTTTTATTTTGTCAGACCGTAAACATCGGAACCATAATCTATTGCATCCAGCTGATCAAAATCTATCCTCAATTTTTCTTATCCTTTCTGGCAACATCAAGGAATATCGCGATTGGTATCTAAATATTTTGGATTTTTCAATTTTTTTGAACTCAGTAAGAAAGACGTTAAAACGCCCGAACACCAGAAAAACGGATGTTTCTACACCAGAAAATCGAGGAAAACAACACAAAACTAGGTAAAAGATGTTAAACTACCTGATAAAACTGGTTTTTTTAGACCAAAAAATGATGAAAAATGACCAAAAACCCGGTTAAAAAAATGTTCAACGCCCATACATCTCATTAAACGGATGTTTCAACACCAAAAAATCGACGAAAACGAACCAAAAAACGGTCAAATAAATGTTTAACGCCCAAACATCTCATTAAACGGATGTTTCAACACCAGAAAATCGACGAAAACGAACCAAAAAACGGTCAAATAAATGTTGAACGCCCAGACATCTCATTAAACGGATGTTTCAACACCAGAAAATCGACAAAAACGAACCAAAAAAACGGTAAAATAAATGTTTAACTCCTAAACGCCTAATAAAACGGGGTTTTCTAGACCCAAAAATCGAAGAAAATGACCAAAAACCCGCTATAAAGATGTTAAACGCCGGAACATCTGATAAAACGGGTGTTTTTAGACCTAAAAACCGAGAAAACGCCTTTTTATCGAGAGAGGGCTATTTGATTATCCAGGGGGGCCCGAAAAGCCCCCCCCCCCAATACTTGTGTCCTAAAAGTCTTTCCCATTACAGAAAACCGTCATTATAGAATATCAGAAAAAAAAATGATAAAAATAAGACCAATTTTTTTTGCACGACTTTCCAACTACGTGAGGTCAACCAATTTCGGTAAAGTACCTTCCAAAATCCACAAAAAAAAAAAACGCTTAAAAATTCATTGTTATTATTTTTTAAAACAAAAAAAAAGAAATTTTTGAGAAAAATAAAAAAACGAATTTTTTTGATGATTTGTAGGACTTCCTAATTTTTTTTTACGATCTTTAAACGAATTCCCGATCATAAAGTTGGGACTTTTTTTTCCTGTAGGTCTCGGAATCGTTGAAATACGAGGTTAATTTTTGATTTAATGAATAAACATTGCCGAAGCATCAAAACAGGGAGGGGGCTCCATTAAAAAGTTGGACGCCTCTCCCGGCAAAGTGAAAACATTAATTTTCATTATCACCCTCCTACCCTTCTAATTTCACGCTTCTTTATTAAAACTGATTCGATCTATGGTTTTTTGTGGGGGGAGGGGGGAGGAGGAATTTTTTTTTGGGGTAAATTTGAATAAGGGATGAAGTTTTCTGCTGTTGCGTATGGGCGGTGACGCAATGCTGCTCGTGCAACAGGCGACGCATCTACAGGTACTCTCGCGACCCCTTGACTTTTTATTTAAATTTTTTTAACAATTTTAATTTTTAAATAATTTTTTTGGGTGTAATAAAAGAAATTAAAAATTGAAAACTTACTGCAAAAAATGATGCAGAAGTCCTAAATTGATAATTTGCAGGTCACAGAGAACACACACGCACGGAAAAAACACTGATGAAAATAAATTATAATTTTATATAAAATAAAATTATATTTGTTATATCCGAAAGAATAGTCACGAGGGTGAAAATGAGGTACGTGTTTAACAAAGGACCGCGGGATGCAGACTGAGGATTCTGAAAGGGGGAGATGAAATAGAGCGCCACCCCTTCCCGGCCGTGAAACTTGAATCCCGCCCTTCGGAGAGCATTCTAGCGGAGTCACCCCGGACCGGGAAGCCCTATCGAACCGAAAATGCTGTGGAGACGCGGACTCATTAGGCTTGTACATGCCCTCTGCTCCCCCACCTCCGACCGTCTAATGGACCATCCATCTTCATCTTGTCGATAGGTAGCCACCCCCTTCCGCAATTAGCTACTGTTTAGCTTGTGGCTTTCCCCCGGGCGGACCCTTCAGGATTTTGACCCGGCCACGGGCTCTCAAGGAAAAAAAAAACAATTTATTCATTCCAAATTAAAGAAAAGCCTAATGGAATACGTAGGCTCTAAAACAAACATAAGGGAGGTTTATCTCATCGGATTTTTACCTCATTCATGTTAATTTATTTAAACAGGTTTTTAACAAAATAGCAACTTTGTTTAATCACTGTTTTCCTCAGATGATTTCAATGGTGTCAGAAGTGGGACCTGAACTGCCACCAACGAATTTGGATGGTTACCATCGACGGTGACGTCCCAAGGCTGTTCAGACAGGGTAGGATTAAGGTCCGCATGAATGGACACTGCAAACTCCGCAAACACCTTCAAATGTTGGGAGTGACAGAGGACAGCACCTGCCGCTGCTGCTTGGAAGAGGAGACGGCAGCGGCGGAGCACGTCCTCGGTCGACGTCTGTGAACTCTGGTTACGTGGCCCACGGAGACGGAGGTTCCCGAGTAAGTTTGTCGACTGCAACGGCCCCAGGCATGGCCTCACAGCAGATCTGTTCAGACAGGGTAGGATTAAGGTCCGCATCCAAGTGGGTCTGCTGACTGGACACTGCAAACTCCGCAAACACCTTCATATTCACTCGGGTTTCTTCTCCCGCCGCGCCGTCAGCGGGGATCTTCTCGGCAAATGAATTTCATTCTTTGCACATCGGATTATTTGGCTCAATTTCGTTTTATGTCTACAAAGAAGGTGAATAAAGGTTCGGCCGAGAAAATAAATGGAGTCTAATGAAGGCGTTGTGTGCGGAGGAGTTGGAGTAATTAATTAATACGTCCTATAAAACGTGTAACAGAAATTTCAAACCTTTGAAATCCGCAAGTCGGGAAGAAAAGAGGTTAACGACGTTTCTTAATTAATCATCTTTATTAATAAACAGCCTCCGGGGCGAGGTATCACTTATTCATTACGGATGTAAGGGTGCAGATCAAACGGTTTATTAGATTCCATTTCTATATTGTGCAGAAAGGAAGGGGGACATCAAAGATGATGAAACTTTCAGTACGGCTTCCCCTCTACGAGAATCCTCCGACTCGACCCTCTTCTTAATTAATTCGCCTGTTTTTGTCATCTTTGATTATGGTCAAAGACAATTCCGAGATATGCTCAAGGAGCCAACAGTGAAAATTATTTTTTAAAACCCCTAAAATGTCTCTACAGGTATTTCTTATTGGAATTTGAGAAAAAAAAGTAATAATCTGGACCTGTCCCAGACGGGAATTTCCTTAGTTACAATATAGGAGGGGGGAAGTATAACGGAGGGGGAAGTATTAAAGAGGGGAAGTATAACGGAGGGGGTAGTATAAGGGAGGGGAAGTATAACGGAGGGGGAAACTTAAGGGAAGGGAAGTATAACGGAGGGGGAAATATAACAGAGGGGGAAATATAACAAAGGAAGAGGTTTTTTTTAAAATTTTTCGAGTTTTTTTTTTTTTTTTTTTCAAAAAATTTTCCTAGTTTTAACAATTTTCCAAGTTTTTTTTTCGAAAATTTTTACCAGTATCAAGGTAGAAATAATGGGATTTTTGCCCAAGAGATGTCCCTCTCGTAAGGCGTGGAAGTATGGAATTTCTCCCTACTAAAATAATAAATAATGAAAGAAAAATGATAATTTTTTTAGACCAAAAATTTTTTAAAAATATAAAGAGTAATTGGTGAAAATTTGGTAAAAATCGGGCCTACGGTTCGGCCGCAGCGAATTTTTTAAAATTTTAAACAGACATATCTCCGCCATTTTTTCAAATTTCCTCGTTAGTTTCTTGTTCACCGACTAAAGAAAATTTGGTGAAAATCGGTTTGAGAACTGTGGCTGTAATTTGTTCCCGAGAAAAAATTCTACGGACGGCCGGCACCACAGACAAAGTTGAGATCGGTAAAGATCCTTATTTGAATTGACCCTCCGGGGTCTGGAAGACCCTTCCCCAAAAACCCGACGTCCAGGGTATCACAATAACTTCTTTAAGGAAGTTGACTAAGACACTGGGAATTGAACCCAGGACCCCTATATTAAACACCCTCAAATTCATTTTCCCATTTTTTGTGCGTAAATTTTTGATCAATTTTTTATTTTGAAAAATGATTTAGGATCTTTGAAGTCTCAAAATTAAAGGTACATGGAGATTTCTTTAAATTTTCAATTAAATTACAACTTTTTATGGAGGATTTAAAGGGGGAAGTATAAGGGAGGGGGAAGTATAAGGGAGGGGAAGTATAACTGAGGGGGAAGGAAAAGAGGGGGGGAAGTATAACGGAGGGGATGTATAAGGGAGGGGAAGTAGAACTTGAAGGGTTTCACAATAACTTCTTTAAGGAAGTTATCTAAGGCACTGGGAATTGAACCCACGACCCCAATATTAAAACCCTCAAATTCGTTTTCCGTTTTTTGAGCGTCAATTTTTGATCAATTTTTATTTTGAAAAACGATTTAGAATCTTTGAAGTCTCTAAATTAAAGGTACAAGGAGATTTCTTTAAATTTTCAATTAAATTACCACTTTTGATGGAGAATTTCAAGGGGGAAGTATGACAGAGGTGGAAGTATAACGGAGGGGAAGTATAAGGGAGGGGAAGTATAAGGGAGGGGAAGTATAACAGAGGGGGAAGGAAAAGAGGGGGGAAGTATAACGGAGGGGATGTATAAGGGAGGGGGAAGTACAACATTTTATAAAATTCAAGTAATTCTCACCTTCCAGCGAATTTTATTTGGAGGAGCCGTAAGTTAATTAGAAAAACGTTTAGGAACTTTTTTGTTGTTTTTATTGAAAAGCTTATATTATATAGAATAAAGTTTGAAGTAGTTTCT
This sequence comes from Orius insidiosus, assembly GCA_014119065.1. Classification (NCBI taxonomy): domain Eukaryota; kingdom Metazoa; phylum Arthropoda; class Insecta; order Hemiptera; family Anthocoridae; genus Orius; species Orius insidiosus. Next base: position 173,956 of record JACGAQ010000185.1, on the reverse strand, counting down.
TCGGGTTCGGGAGTAAAAGTTTGAGCCCGCCCTATTTCCCAAACCGCACAAGTTGACCTCTGTGACCGAAAAGGTCCAATGAAAAAGCCTTCTCCGCTGCTATGGGCGGCTTCGGATAGACGTCCTTATTGCCCGAAACTTTTAATTGGTCCCGAAAAAAAAAAGTTGCCGAGAAAAACACCATTTCTCCGGAGCCCTTTACCTTAAGTTACCTGTCTCCCTTAATTGTTGGATCGTCCTGCCCAATTAAATATCGTAAACTTCCTCAATCCATTAATTTTGTTTTCAATTATTTTTTTTTTGTTCTTAATATTTTTAAAAGGGGCAGAATTTTGTTCAGAAGAAGAAACAACGCAATTATGAGCAAAAGACGGAAGTTTTCAGGTTGTAATAATCCTTCGCCAACGTACATAAAAGCAACTTTGAGTCTGTGTGCTTTTAATTATTAAAAAATATTTGCATTAAGACACGGGGAGCTCTCTGATCCATACACCTCAAGGTAAAAAAAAAATCTCTTTTATAAAACCCCTTTTCCTTTTTTCTCCACGGAGAACTTTCATGGAAAATTAAAGCTGGTCAAATTACAATCTTTTGAAGGGATCTAAATTGAGAAGAGGTTTAAAACCAAGCTTTATTTGATAACATATTTTAAACTTTCATGCATAATTTCTGTGTTGATGTTCTATCAATGATGTCTTTGATCCATTCGAAATGATAGGTTACGTTGGCAGTACCGGAAAAGCCGACGCAGTCTGCTTTTTGTCCGTAGGAGACGACGGATACCTGCGTATATCTGTTGGTGTCCGGGTCTAGATGGACCAATGGTCCGCCGGAATCTCCCTAAAAGAAGAAGATAGTGAAGGATAAAAGTTTTTGATTTTATACAAAGCATGATGAACTCGTTCTGCTGTAGACGCACATAATTCCCAATTCTACAGGGCAGACGTTGCTGTCCAATACAAAAAGCCTTGTCGTCTGTAGCTTATCGGGTGTCCTATATTCTTCATTTAATCCCCATCCTAAAAGAAAGTTAAAATAGTACATCGACTATTACAATCCTACCTGTGAGTTTAATCCGTTTATAAGGAAGTTTATATGGTTTTTCCGGATTTGGGAGACAAACGGGCCCGACGAATTGGCTGAATTTTATCTCTGTTTCGAGTAGGAGAATAGAAATATCGTAATTTCTTGAAAAGTCAAGCCACTCTTGTCTTAAGAAGTATTCTTTTACGCCGATCCTCTGCGAGTGTCCGTGAGAAGACTCTAAAAAAACAAAGATTCTTCATTTCTCTACGGTAAACGGGGTTATAAGAAATATTAAGTATCTTGGTTTTTCTACACCTAAAAATTATGGGGAAAAGAGTTTTTGTACATCGAAACACCCTTCTTACTCCTCATTTTCTTCCCTCCCCGGAAATAACGTGAATACGCCATTCAATTTATTTTATAGCTGTTATTTACTGTATTCGTATATACTGTATTGTCTATACAGTATACAGGGTGTCCGAAAACACATGGCAAGCGTCTGGGAGAGCGTTAAAAAGTGGTTTTACGAAAAAAAGTTAAATGTAAACCCCCCTTAATTTAAATCAAAGAATTTGATGGTGTAGTTTAAAATCCGCCTGGATATACAGGGTGTCCCAGACACAACCTAACTTCGTTATTTCAAATGAGAACCCCTATTTTTTATTTCAGATTCGTAATCTACGCAAAATTTCAAGTAGATTTAAGTACTCATATGACAATTTTGGACAACTTTTAAAAAATGTCAAATTTTAGCGTTTTTTGCTCCAAAATCCGTTAAAATTGACCTAGGAGACTCGTTTTTTTTAATTCCACTTATTTTTTCCCGAAGAATCCAACTGTCTCAAATTTGAGCATCTTCGCATTCAGCATCACGAGATTTCGTCGCTAATGGCCTTTCTTCAAGTTAGAACCCAAATTTTTAGTTCAGAAATGAAAATTAGCACTTGTTGAAAGGAATTTTTCTTTCGGACCACAAATTTTGAAAGAGCTCCAGCGTCTTTTGTGTTTATGCATCAAAAATTAAAATTCCGTCAACAAATCGCTAATTTTCATTTTTGAAGTATGGAATTTGGAGTTAAACTTGAAAAAAGGCCATTAGCGACGAAATCTCGTGATGCTGAATGCGAAGATGCTCAAATTTGAGACAGTTGGATTCTTCGGGAAAAATAAGTGGAATTAAAAAAAACGAGTCTCCTAGGTCAATTTTAACGGATTTTGGAGCAAAAAACGCTAAAATTTGACATTTTTTAAAAGTTGTCCAAAATTGTCATATGAGTACTTAAATCTACTTGAAATTTTGCGTAGATTACGAATCTGAAATAAAAAATAGGGGTTCTCATTTGAAATAACGAAGTTAGGTTGTGTCTGGGACACCCTGTATATCCAGGCGGATTTTAAACTACACCATCAAATTCTTTGATTTAAATTAAGGGGGGTTTACATTTAACTTTTTTTCGTAAAACCACTTTTTAACGCTCTCCCAGACGCTTGCCATGTGTTTCCGGACACCCTGTATACAGTATATACGAATATACAGTATATCCGAGCTAAGGACAACTCGGAAAACTAATAAATAATTATTCTGGCGCATTCACTATAGTGTTTTTGCACATTGGCACCGCACAATATTTTTTCTAGCCATTTTTAAGACGTTTGTAAATAACTGAACTGAAAAGTAATAGTCCTTCGTGGGTAACAGTCAGAAGGGATAGGAACAGTGACGTCACAAACGAAGAGCCAATCACAGGGCGTTTTCAAATCATTTATTTTAATAACTATTTAAATTACGATTTATTAATTATAGATTAATTTTTTAATCAAAATTTTATTATTTTCGTGATTTTCAAATTTGTTATTAAGGTATTAAAATAGATTTTCAACTATTTATATTAATATAGTGCAACTTCCTCATTGAAAGTAATGGGAGAGGGCTCAAAGTAAACGTGTAGACTAGCTTATTGCAGGTAGAAGGAAAAGTACTTGTTTGAAGAGATTCCAACGAAAACTTTCTTAAAGAGAAGTAAAAATATAGGAGGGGGAAGTATAACGGAGGGGAGGTATAACGGAAGGGGAAGTAAAAGGGAGGGGGAGTATAACGGAGGACGAAGTAAAAAGGAGGGGAAGTATAAGGAGGAGAAGTATAACGAGGGAAAAGTATAAAGGAGAGAAGTTTTTTTTTTTCAAAAAATTTTCCTAGATTTTTTTTAATTTTCCAAGTTTTTTCAAAAAATTTTCCGAGTATTTTTTTCCGAAAAATTTTCTGAGTTTTTTTTTTTAATTTTCCGAGTTTTTTCGACAAATTTTCCGATTTTTTTTCGACAAATTTTTTTTGTTTTTTTTCCCCTCAAAAATTTTCCGAAAAATTTTTCAAGTTTTTTTAATTTTCCGAGTTTTTTTTTTTCGGAAAAGTTTTCCGAGTTTTTTTCCGAAAAATTTTCCGAGTTTTTCTCGACAAATTTTCCGAATTTTTTTTCCCAAAAATTTTCCGTGTTTTTTTCCGAAAATGTTTTCAATTTTTTTTTTTATTTTCCGAGTATTTTTTTTTTTTTCGAAAAAATTGTCGATTTTTTTTTTCGACAAATTTTCCGAGTTTTTTTTTTCGAAAATTTTCCGAGTTTTTTTTTGGAAAAAATTTTCCGAGTTTTTTTTTGGAAAAAATTTTGCTATTTTTTTTTTGGAAAAAATTTTCCGAGTTTTTTTTTTTGGAAAAATTTTCCGAATTTTTTTTCGAAAATTTTTAAGTATCGAGGTAGAAATTGTGGGATTTTCGCCCAAGGGAGGTCACTCTCGTAATGGGTGGACGTATGAAATTTCTCCCTACTATAATGAAAATTAATGTGGAAAATTGATAATTTTTTCACACCAAAAATTAAAAAAAATAAAAAATCCGAGTCTGGAAGACCCTTCCCCAAAAACCCGACGTCGAGGGTATCACAATAACTTCTTTAAGGAAGTTTAAAACCTGAGGCTAAACTATTTTGTTTCTTACCTTTCGTTAAATCGAAACCTCCGACAACGACTTCCATAGGTATGTAGGTGGACAGCTTTCGAATTTTACTGTCCAGGACGCAATGAGCAGCAGTAAGTACGTGCTTGGCTGTAATGATGGAGCCACCGCAGGAGAACCCTCTGCCTTCCTTTGCAAGGATGACCATATAAGGGTATTCACCTTCCTGGGCAGTCTTTCCGTTCAAAATACGTCTGTCACTTCCCTAAAAATGGATTATGGAAAATCAAATGGACGTTTTTCGTACCTTGTTGACCCATCCGCAGTTGCATGTTGTGGGCGTGCTGCCTTTGGTGACTCCGTGCTCTCTTGAATCGACTTCTTCAGAAATCATGTTTTTGATTTGATTAGCATGAGGGCCGGTGACGCTTTGTATAAGACAACGGACGTTTGCTTCTCCAAAATGGTCTGCAGTCACTCTCACGGTCATACTGTTCCCTTTGCTAACCACCTCAGCATCTTCACTCCCGCACAGTTCTTTGGTTTCTTGCCCATCATTTATGTACAGACCGGACATATGGCATGGCTAAACAATTAAGTAATTTGGTCGTTAATGAATCTTACTTCTCTCAATGATTTTGTGCATCGTGCAGAAAGTCTGTTGGCAGATGTGAACTTCCACATTATGTCTGCGTAAGGCTTTTGTTTGTTTTCTTTTAGGTCAATGAGGAACGAACCGTCTTCAACTTTGAGTTCCACATGTTTGACATCATCACCTTCAGGTTCTTGGGTAGTACGCGCATAGCAACTGACGAAGCCACCATATGGAAGATCTATCACAACTGAAATTTGATTTCCCGACGATTTTGCTGTTAAATCATATTTAGTTTCGCAAACTTTAATCTCCTTTTTTCCATCATCGAATTTCACCATCCCCAAAGTGCAGGGGTCCTAAAAAAAACCTCAAATCCCCACAACTTCCTCATTTAACGTACATCACCAGGACGAGTCGGAAGGCGGAAATCATCGCAGGAGATCCGCACGTTGGAACCTGGAGATGCCTTAATGACAAAAGCATCTTTGGTTGGATTTCTTCCTGGATTGATCCTATGTATTTGCCCAGGTCCTAAATAAACATCGGATGACAATGCTGAGGCTATCAGACAAAAAACAGCCGCTAGAAGCATCATTGCTGCCAACACAAGGAAACTGATTGAAGGAATTGAATGCTGATTGATTTGATCAATTGGTAATTAATTTCCTTTTGTATTGTATATCATCGTAAATATTTGACTGTGTACAGAGGCTGTACGATTGAAAACATGGGGAGGAAATGTTGAGTCAACTTTGACCTTGAATTGGCCTCCCACCAAGTGCATTTTGGGTAATTTTAAGGCCCTTCTACAATTCTACGAACGGCTTCAAAAGGCTTCTTCTTCTACGAAAGGCTACGATTTTAAGCTCCATTTTCTGCTACTTAGAAAGTCTCTTTTACGGCCCCTTATTCTACGACTTAAAGGTCCGTTTAGGCTCCATTTTCTGCTTCTTAGAAGCACCTTCTTCTGCAACTTGAAAGTATCTTTTATGGCCCCTTATTCTACGACTTAAAGGAGCCGTTTAGGCTCCATTTTCTGCTACTTAGAAGCACCTTCTTCTGCAACTTGAAAGTATATTTCATGGCCCCTTATTCTACGACTTAAAGGTGCCGTTTAGGCTCCGTTTTCTGCTACTTAGAAGCACCTTCTTCTGCAACTTGAAAGTATCTTTTATGACCCCATATTCTACGACTTAAAATTGCCGTCTCCATTTTCTGATACTTAGAAGCTCCTTCTTCTGCAACTTGAAAGTATCTTTTATGGCCCCTTATTCTACGACTTGAAGGTGCCGTTTAGGCTCCATTATCTGCTACTTAGAGACACCTTCTTCTGCAACTTGAAAGTGTCTTTTATGTCGTTTAGGCTCCATTTTCTGCTACTTAGAAGCACCTTCTTCTGCAACTTGAAAGTATCTTTTATGGCCCCTTATTCTACGACTTAAAGGTGCGGTTTAGGCTCCATTTTCTGCTACTTAGAAGCACCTTCTTCCTCAACTTGAAAGTATCTTTTATTGCCCCTTATTCTACGACTTAAAAGTGCCGTCTCCATTTTCTGCTACTTAGAAGCACCTTCTTCAGCAACTAGAAAGTATCTTTTATGGCCCCTTATTCTACGACTTAAAGGTGCCGTTTAGGCTCCATTTTCTGCAACTTAGAAGCACCTTCTTCTGCAACTTGAAAGTATCTTTTATGGCCCCTTATTCTACGACTTAAAGGTGCCGTTTAGGCTCCATTTTATGCTACTTAGAAGAACCTTCTTCTGCAACTTGAAAGTATCTTTTGTGGCCCCTTATTCTACGATTTAAAGGTGCCGTTTAGGCTCCATTTTCTGCTACTTGGAAGCACCTTCTTCTGCAACTTGAAAGTATCTTTTATGGCCCCATATTCTACGACTTAAAGGTGCCGTTCAGGCTCCATTTTCTGCTACTTAGAAGCACCTTCTTCTGCAACTTGAAAGTATCTTCTATGGCCCCTTATTCAACGACTTAAAGGTGCCGTTTAGGCTCCATTTTCTGCTACTTAGAAGCAACTTCTTCTGCAACTTGAAAGAATCTTTTATGGCCCCTTATTCTACGGCTTAAAGGTGCGTTTAGGCTCCATTTTCTGCTACTTAGAAGCACCTTCTTATGCAACTTGAAAGTATCATTCATGGCCCCTTATTCTACGACTTAAAGGTGCCGTTTAGGCTCCATTTTCTGCTACTTAGAAGCACCTTCTTCTGCAACTTGAAAGTATCTTTTATGGCCCTTTATTCTACGACTTAAAAGTGCCGTTTAGGCTCCATTTTCTGCTACTTAGTAGCACCTTCTTCTGCAACTTGAAAGTATCCTTTACGGCCCCTTATTCTACGACTTGGTGCCGTTTAGGCAATTTTTCATCGACTGCTTTTTTTTCGCTTCCTTTTTCCTCGAGTTAACTGTTAATTTTGAGATTTTTTGGTTGCTTTTTACCGTTTTTGGAGAATAAACAGTAAGATAGCTTTGGAAGACAATTTTTATCTTCATATTGTTATTTTTCTCATTAATGGACGGAACGGGGGTATAGCTCAGTGGTAGAGCATTCGACTGCAGATCGAGAGGTCCCCGGTTCAAACCCGGGTGCCCCCTAATTTTTTGTTTCCGTCCATAATTTTTTTTTTCTCCCCAAAAGAAAAATAATTTCAACTTCTAACCATTGTAAAAGGCTAACGAGAAGCATCCATTAGGGGAGAACGCCCGCTCTTTTATGATGAAAAATTAAAACAAATAATAACCCAGGATAATTAATGATTAATGCTGCCTACCTTTTTTTTTAGAAGGGTAAGATCTAACTGAAATTTATTACATGAGATAACCCCTCATTAATTTTTTTTTTCTGAATTCCGAGATTTATTTGGAATGAGAAAAAAAGCGTTTACTTTTGGATAAATCAATTTTTTTTTCGTTGACGACACTAATGTTTATTTGTCTTGCCAGAAGGAAGAAAGATTGGACGCCTTAACTGTGACAATGGAGTGACTTAGGTTTCTCCCGGGAGAGATAAATAGTGCGGAGGCGTCGATAAATTCATTAATGACCGTGAGATACATCCTTGGACTAGCCAGGTATTTCTGGGACATTTTTTCTAACCGGTGATGTTCCTGGAAAAAAATTGAGATCAGCTGGATGCATTAGTTTTGAATTGAGAAGAAGTGAGATATCGAAGGTCGATGATTTGGTTTGATGTTGGTTGGATGGGAAAAAAATGAGATCAGCTGGATGCACTGGTTTTGAATTGATGAGAAGAAGTGAGATATCGAAGGTTGATGAACTGGGTTGATGTTACAGGGATGGATGGGAAAAAATTTAGATCAGCTGGATGCATTGGTTTTGAATTGATGAGAAAACGTGTGATATCGACGGTCGATGATCTGGGTTAGTGTTGAGGAGATTAATGAAAAAAATTGAGATCAGCTGGATGCATTAGTTTTGAATTGATCAGAAGTGAGATAACGAAGGTCGATGATTTGGTTTTATGTCGGTTGGATGGTAAAAAAATGAGATCAGCTTGATGCATTGGTTTTGAATTGATGAGAAAAAGTGTGATTTGAGTTGATTTTGCAGGGATGGATGGGAAAAAATTGAGATCAGCTGGATGCATTAGTTTTGAATTGATCAGAAGTAAGATAACGAAGGTCGATGATTTGTTTAGATATTGGTTGGATGGTAAAAAAATGAGATCAGCTGGATTCATTAGTTTTGAATTGATGAGAAAAAGTGTGATTTGAGTTGATTTTGCAGGGATGGATGGGAAAAAAAGAGATCAGCTGGATGCATTAGTTTTGAATTCATGAAAAAAAGTGAAATTTGGGTTGATGTTGCTGGGATGGATGGGAAAAAAATGAGTTCAGCTGGATGCATTCGTTTTGAATTGATGAGAAAAAGTCAGATATCAAAGGTCGATGATTTGGGTTGATGTTGATGGATGGGGGAAAAAAAAGTTGGATGCATTAGATTTGAAATGATGAGAAAACGTGCTATATCGAAGGTCGATGATTTGGTTTGATGTTGGTTGGATGGTAAAAAAAAATGAGATCAGCTGGATGCATTGGTTTGGTATTGATGAGAAAAAGTGTGATTTGAGTTGATTTTGCAGGGATAGAAGGGAAAAAAATTGAGATCAGCTGGATGCATTAGTTTTGAATTGATGAGAAAAAGTCAGATATCAAAGGTCGATGATTTGGGTTGATGTTGATGGATAGGGGAAAAAAAAAGCTGGATGCATTAGATTTGAAATGATGAGAAAACGTGCTATATCGAAGGTCGATGATTTGGTTTGATGTCGGTGGGATGGTAAAAAAATGAGATCAGCTGGGTGCATTGGTTTGGAATTGATGAGAAAAAGTGTGATTTGAGTTGATTTTGCAGGGATAGATGGGAAAAAAATTGAGATCAGCTGGATGCATTAGTTTTGAATTAATGAGAAAAAGTCAGATATCAAAGGTCGATGATTTGGGTTGATGTTGATGGATGGGGGAAAAAAAAAAGCTGGATGCATTAGATTTGAAATGATGAGAAAACGTGCTATATCGAAGGTCAATGATTTGGTTTGATGTCGGTGGGACGGTAAAAAAATGAGATCAGCTGGGTGCATTGGCTTGGAATTGATGAGAAAAAGTGTGATTTGAGTTGATTTTGCAGGGATAGATGGGAAAAAATTTGAGATCAGCTGGATGCATTAGTTTTGAAATGATGAGAAAATGTGAGATTTGGGTTGATGTTGCAGGGATGGATGGGAAAAAAATTGAGATCAGCTGGATGCATTGGTTTTGAATTGATGAGAAAAAGTGTGATTTGGGTTGATGTTGCAGGGATGGATGAGAAAAAATATAGATCAGCTGGATGCATTGGATTTGAATTGATGAGAAAAAGTGTGATTTGGGTTGATTTTGCAGGGATGGGTGGGAAAAATTTGAGATCAGCTGGATGCATTAGTTTTGAATTAATGAGAAAAAGTTAAATTTGGTCGATGTTACAGGGATGGATGGGAAAAAATTGAGATCAGCTGGATGCATTAGTTTTGAAGTGATGAGAAAACGTGCTATATCGAAGGTCGATGATTTGGGTTTAGGTTGCAGAGATGGGTGAAAAAAAATTGAGATCAGCTGGATGCATTTGTTTTGAATTGATGAGAAAAAGTGAGATTTGGGTGGATTTTGCAGGGTTGGATGGGAAAAAATTGAGATTTGGGTTGATTTTGCCGGGATGGGTGGAAAAAAATTGAGATCAGCTGGATGCATTGGATTTGAATTGATGAGAAAAAGTGTGATTTGGGTTGATTTTGCAGGGATGGGTGGGAAAAAATTGAGATCAGCTGGATGCATTAGTTTTGAATTAATGAGAAAAAGTTAAATTTGGTCGATGTTACAGGGATGGATGGGAAAAAATTGAGATCAGCTGGATGCATTAGTTTTGAAATGATGAGAAAACGTGCTATATCGAAGGTCGATGATTTGGGTTTAGGTTGCAGAGATGGGTGAAAAAAAAATTGAGATCAGCTGGATGCATTGGTTTTGAATTGATGAGAAAAAGTGAGATTTGGGTGGATTTTGCAGGGTTGGATGGGAAAAAATTGAGATCAGCTGGATGCATTAGTTGTGAATTGATGAGAGAAATTGAAACTTGGGTAGATGTTGCCGGGATGGATGGGAAAAAATTGAGATCAGCTGGATGCATTGGTTTTGAATTGATGAGAAAAAGTGTGATTTGGGTTGATTTTGCTGGGATGGGTGGGAAAAAATTGAGATCAGCTGGATGCATTAGTTTTCAATTGATGATAAAAATTGAAATTTGGGTAGATGTTGCCGGGATGGAAGGGAAAAAATTGAGATCAGCTGGATGCATTAGTTTTCAAATGATGAGAAAACGTGAGATTTGGGTTGATGTTGTAGGGATGGATGAGAAAAAATATAGATCAGCTGGATGCATTGGATTTGAATTGGTGAAAAGAAGTGACATATCCAAGGTCGATGATTTGGGTCGATGTTATAGGGATGGATGGGAAAAAATTGAGATCAGCTGGATGCATTGGATTTGAATTGATGAGAAAAGTGTGATTTGAGTTGATTTTGCAGGGATGGATGGGAAAAAAATTGAGATCAGCTGGATGCATTGGTTTTGAATTGATGAGAAAAAGTGAGATTTGGGTTGACGTTGCAGGGATGGATGGGAAAAAATTGAGATCAGCTGGATGCATTGGTTTTGAATTGATGAGAAAAAGTGTGATTTGAGTTGATTTTGCAGGGATGGATGGAAAAAAATTGAGATCAGCTGGATGCATTGGTTTTCAATTGATGAGAAAAAGTGTGATTTGGGTTGATGTTGCAGGGATGGATGGGAAAAAATATAGATCAGCTGGATGCAATGGATTTGAATTGACGAGAAAAAGTGTGATTTGGGTTGATTTTGCCGGGATGGGTGGGAAAAAATTGAGATCAGCTGGATGCATTAGTTTTGAATTGATGAGAAAAATTGAAAATGGGTTGATGTTGCAGGGATGGATGGGAAAAAATTTAGATCAGCTGGATGAAAAGAAGTGACATATCCAAGGTCGATGATTTGGGTGGATGTTATAGGGATGGATGGGAAAAAATTGAGATCAGCTGGATGCATTAGTTTTGAATTGATGAGAGAAATTGAAATTTTGGTAGATGTTGCCGGGATGGATGGGAAAAAATTGAGATCAGCTGGATGCATTGGATTTGAATTGATGAGAAAAATTGTAATTTGGATTGATGTTGCAGGGATGGATGAGAAAAAAATATAGATCAGCTGTATGCATTGGATTTGAATTGATGAGAAAAAGTGTGATTTGGGTATATGTTGCCGGGATGGAAGGGAAAAATTGAGATCAGCTGGATGCATTAGTTTGAATTTATGAGAAAAAGAGTGATTTGGGTTGATTTTGCAGGGATGGGTGGGAAAAATTGAGATCAGCTGGATGCATTGGATTTGAATTGATGAGAAATATTGAAATTTGGGTAGATGTTGCCGGGATGGAAGGGAAAAAATTGAGATCAGCTGGATGCATTAGTTTTGAAATGATGAGAAAACGTGCTATATCGAAGGTCAATGACTTAGGTTATAGTTTGTACCGAAGCACGCCTCAGAAGTTTCAAGAAAGCCGCTAGAGACAAACAAGAGTTCGTCCATCTCTCTGATGGATGGGAAAAAATTGAGATCAGCTGGATGCATTGGTTTTGAATTGATGAGAAAGAGTTAGATATCGAAGGTGGATGATTTGGGTTGATGTTGCAAAGATGGGTGGGAAAAAATTGAGATCAGCTGGATGCATTAGTTTTGAAATGATGAGAAAACGTGCTATATCGAAGGTCAATGACTTAGGTTATAGTTTGTACCAAAACACGCCTCAGAAGTTTCAAGAAAGCCGCAAGAGACAAACAAGAGTTCGTCCATATCTCTAATTTAACTAATGAAACCCCCGGTGGAGGCTTTTCGATATGATTAAATTAGTAAGTGTAAATTAGTTTAAGGGAGGACCATATCAAGAGTGGAGGGACGCCCGGGCAGGGTGGTAAAAGCGGGGCGTGAGTCCTGGGAAAACGAGAGGCGGGAGAATTACCGGTGAGCTAAATTAATAAACAGAGCCAGGTGCCCAGTTTGACCTCAGCGTCTGACAAAGCTCTATTGAACGGATATTACCTTTGTTCTCCCTCAGACCTCTTCCCAAATAGATCATCCTTGAAATTTATAAAAATCAATTTAAAGCCTCTTAAGTGTCCGTCACAATAAAATTAGAGGCTGTTATGCTTCTGACAAGGCGTAGGCGATGCAGACAACCTTCACTGACGGATGCTTCTATTTTAATCATCTTTGTGCAAACATGCACTTATTCCTAAGGCCACTCAACCGCGGCTTTTTCTCCCACAATCTTCTTCTGAAGATGAAAAATGAAAATTATCACAATCTTTCTTCACTAAAATATCAATTTACTCATAGATGTATTATTGAGCTAATATGGGAGCGGTTGTCAATCACACTTGTGCAAATCCAATTATTATAATTAGATACGCTTCTAATCGATCAATTTCGGGATGTAAGGGATTCCCTACCCGGGTTCGCATTTCATACGAATTCCCCCCCACCATAGCAGCATCAAACGTTTATATCTGAAAACCGTTATTTGGGCAAATGCGCTTGTTTACTGATTTCGGACCGGTCGAGGGTAAAATCGATTGATTGATAGGGACAGTCATGTGGGAGATGAGTAGCGAAAGTACGTCTTGTTTGAAGAGCTTCCAACGAAAACTTCTTTAAAAAGAAGTAAAAATATAGGAGGGAGTAGTATAACGGAGGGGAAGTCTTAGGGAGGGGGAAGTAAAAGGGAGAGGGAAGTATAAGGGAGGGGAAGTACAACGGAGGGGGGAAATAACGGAGGTGGAAGTATGACAGAGGGGGAAGTATATCGGAGGGGAAAGTATAGCGGAGGGAGAATTTTTTGTTTTTTGATTTTTCTAAGTTTCTGTTTTTTTGACAAATTTTCCAAGTTTTTTTTTCCAAAATTTTATGTAGTATCAAGGTAGAAATAATGGGATTTTTCGAGAGAGGTCCCTTTCGTAAGGGGTGGAAGTATGAAATTTCTCTCTACTAAAATGATAATTAATGTAAAAAAAAAATAATTTTTTACACCAAAATTTCGTAAAAAATGTATGGAGTAATTGGTGAAAATTTGGTGAAAATCTGACCAACCAACAGTGCAATTTTTAAAATTTCCGCCATTTTTCGAAATTCAAAAATCCTGGTGAGTTTCTTCTATAGAACGTCTATAATCCAAGTAGTTGCCATCTAGAGCGTCTCCAATCCTAGAATTTACCTTCTAGAACGTCTATAATCCTAGACGTTGCCTTATAGAACGTCTATAATCCTAGACGTTGCCTTATAGAACGTCTATAATCCTAGACGTTGCCTTATAGAACGTCTATAATCCTAGACGTTGCCTTATAGAACGTCTATAATCCTAGACGTTGCCTTATAGAACGTCTATAATCCTAGACGTTGCCTTATAGAACGTCTATAATCCTAGTAGTTGCCTTCTAGGACGTCTCCAACCCTAGAATTTACCTTCTAGAACGTCTATAATCCTAGACGTTGCCTTATAGGACGTCTATAATCCTAGACGGTGCCTTATAGAACGTCTATAATCCTAGACGTTGCCTTCTAGAACGTCTATAATCCTAGACGTTGCCTTATAGATCGTCTATAATCCTAGTAGTTGCCTTCTAGAACGTCTCCAATCCTAGAATTTACCTTCTAGAACGTCTATAATCCTAGACGTTGCCTTATAGAACGTCTATAATCCTAGACGTTGCCTTATAGAACGTCTATAATCCTAGACGTTGCCTTATAGAACGTCTATAATCCTAGACGTTGCCTTATAGAACGTGTATAATCCTAGACGTTGCCTTATAGAACGTCTATAATCCTAGACGTTGCCTTATAGAACGTCTATAATCCTAGACGTTGCCTTATAGAACGTCTATAATCCTAGACGTTGCCTTATAGAACGTCTATAATCCTAGACGTTGCCTTATAGAACGTCTATAATCCTAGACGTTGCCTTATAGAACGTCTATAATCCTAGACGTTGCCTTATAGAACGTCTATAATCCTAGTAGTTGCCTTCTAGGACGTCTCCAACCCTAGAATTTACCTTCTAGAACGTCTATAATCCTAGACGTTGCCTTATAGAACGTCTATAATCCTAGACGGTGCCTTATAGAACGTCTATAATCCTAGACGTTGCCTTCTAGAACGTCTATAATCCTAGACGTTGCCTTATAGATCGTCTATAATCCTAGTAGTTGCCTTCTAGGACGTCTCCAATCCTAGAATTTACCTTCTAGGACGTCTCCAATCCTAGAATTTACCTTCTAGAACGTCTATAATCCTAGAATTTACCTTCTAGACCGTCTATAATCCTAGACGTTGCCTTCTAGACCGTCTATAATCCTAGACGTTGCCTTATAGAACGTCTATAATCCTAGACGATGCCTTATAGAACGTCTATAATCCTAGACGATGCCTTATAGAACGTCTATAATCCTAGACGTTGCCTTCTAGAACGTCTATAATCCTAGACGTTGCCTTATAGAACGTCTATAATCCTAGACGTTGCCTTATAGAACGTCTATAATCCTAGACGTTGCCTTATAGAACGTCTATAATCCTAGACGTTGCCTTATAGAACGTCTATAATCCTAGTAGTTGCCTTCTAGGACGTCTCCAACCCTAGAATTTACCTTCTAGAACGTCTATAATCCTAGACGTTGCCTTATAGGACGTCTATAATCCTAGACGGTGCCTTATAGAACGTCTATAATCCTAGACGTTGCCTTCTAGAACGTCTATAATCCTAGACGTTGCCTTATAGATCGTCTATAATCCTAGTAGTTGCCTTCTAGAACGTCTCCAATCCTAGAATTTACCTTCTAGAACGTCTATAATCCTAGACGTTGCCTTATAGAACGTCTATAATCCTAGACGTTGCCTTATAGAACGTCTATAATCCTAGACGTTGCCTTATAGAACGTCTATAATCCTAGACGTTGCCTTATAGAACGTGTATAATCCTAGACGTTGCCTTATAGAACGTCTATAATCCTAGACGTTGCCTTATAGAACGTCTATAATCCTAGACGTTGCCTTATAGAACGTCTATAATCCTAGACGTTGCCTTATAGAACGTCTATAATCCTAGACGTTGCCTTATAGAACGTCTATAATCCTAGACGTTGCCTTATAGAACGTCTATAATCCTAGACGTTGCCTTATAGAACGTCTATAATCCTAGACGTTGCCTTATAGAACGTCTATAATCCTAGTAGTTGCCTTCTAGGACGTCTCCAACCCTAGAATTTACCTTCTAGAACGTCTATAATCCTAGACGTTGCCTTATAGAACGTCTATAATCCTAGACGGTGCCTTATAGAACGTCTATAATCCTAGACGTTGCCTTCTAGAACGTCTATAATCCTAGACGTTGCCTTATAGATCGTCTATAATCCTAGTAGTTGCCTTCTAGGACGTCTCCAATCCTAGAATTTACCTTCTAGGACGTCTCCAATCCTAGAATTTACCTTCTAGAACGTCTATAATCCTAGAATTTACCTTCTAGACCGTCTATAATCCTAGACGTTGCCTTCTAGACCGTCTATAATCCTAGACGTTGCCTTATAGAACGTCTATAATCCTAGACGATGCCTTATAGAACGTCTATAATCCTAGACGATGCCTTATAGAACGTCTATAATCCTAGACGTTGCCTTCTAGAACGTCTATAATCCTAGACGTTGCCTTATAGAACGTGGACAGCCAAAGAGCCTACTTTCGCTGTTTAAAACGCGATTATGTCGAAACGACAAAAACTTCAAAACTTGACAGTTCACCATAATGCAATTCAACATAAAGCATCTCACCATAAACTAGGAAAAGCAAGTTGGCAGCCAATGGTATCAGCTCGTTTTATCACACAATTGAGTTAGTTTTTGTCCTCTCGCTTGGATGTGCGAATTGCATTATGGTGAACTGTCAAGTTTTAAGGATTTGTCGTTTTGCAATAATCGCGTTTTAAACGACGAAAATATGGCTTGCTAGTTTATGGTGAGATGTTTCATGCCCAAACGACAGAAACAGTTTTATGGCGAAACAAGTTCTTTAAAATGAAATTTTCATTTATATTCAACTGCGTTATGTTGAAACAACAAATTTTATGTCGAAACGAAAAGTGTTCAATCTCTTCTTTATGTTGAGTTGCAGATTTTTTATGGTGAACTCGCGACTTATGCTATTTTATGGTCAAATGCATTATGGCGTACCGCATTATGTGGACATGTATATACTCTTCCTAGGCAGCACGGATGTGGTAAAACTGAGGACATAGAATAGAATGGGAGCCGTAATCATCTGTTTTGCGTTTTAATCGCTAGAAATAGCACCCGTAGGTTCTAGGTACTAAGTTTTAGACCCCGAAAGTAGATTAAACGCTTTCGGGCCGCCGCGCTTCCCGGGATATTGGAACAGTCCGAATATCAACAGCGGAGTCCGGGGGCTGCTACCCGTTGAGTTACTCGACGAGAGGTAATTACACGGGAAACGGACAGCGTCGAGCGTCGTTTTGTTTGGTTAAACAATAGCCGTAACAATGGGAGTTTGATTAGATAATGGCCGGGGGAGGAGGGCACCCCGAGCTGACGAATGCATTTCAGTTTAATTCCCGTCAACAATAATAAACTCCGGAATTAAAATAACACCTTCGGGTAATGGACTTATTAAACATTTTCCACATTTAGAAATCCGACGGATATTTGCTCCACCCCCCCCCCCCTTGCAGACCCGTCATCCATCTATCATGTTTTGTTTTTTAAATGAGCAAACAAAAGCACGATATTTAGATTTCATGTCGTATCGACCTAATTTTCGATGTTTTTTCCTTATACTACCATTTGATTTGCTTTTTCAGGATAAAGATTTTTATAAATGCCATTTTTCATGGGCTCGAAAAGTTGAATTTCAACTTACTTAAAAAAGTTATTGTGACCCTCGACGTTGGGTTTTTGGGGAAGGGTCTTTCAGACCCCGGAAGGTCAAATCTTTACGATTTCAACTTTGTCTGTGGTGCCGGCTGGCCGTAGCATTTTGAAAAGGTCGTTTATGGCGAAACGCTTTATGTAGAAATGCATTATGCTAAAAAATGTTTAACTTTTGAAAACTTTATGTTCAATTATGCTGAAACGCACTATGGTGAACTACAGATTTTTTATGTTCAACTGCTTTAGGGTAAAATACGTTATGTTGAACAGTGTTCTACAACCTAGGAACACCATTTTTTTGAAGATTTCTTCGGTCTTCAGTTCGAGAAAGACTCGTTGAGGCGAATTACTGGCTCTTTCCACCAAGAAACCCCTTTTTTTGTGCTCTTTCTACGTTCTCCTCCCCATCGAATTTAAATCCATCTTCTATGCCTTCAAAAAGTACTGGTTTGAAGAGCTTCCAACGAAAACTTCCTTAAAGAGAAGTACATATCTACACGTATATAGGAGGGGGAAGTATAACGGAGGGGACGTAAAACGTAGTGGGAAGTATATGGGAGGGGAAGTATAACGGAGGGGGAAGTATAACGGAGTAGGAAGTATATGGGAGGGGAAGTATATGGGAGGGGAAGTATAACGGAGGGGGAATTATAACGGAGGGGGAAGTATAACGGAGGGGGCAGTATAACGGAGGGGGAAGTATAACGGAGGGGGAAGTATAACGGAGGGGGAAGTATAACGGAGTAGGAAGTATAAAGGAAGGGGATGTAGTAGGGAGGGAAAGTATAAAGGTATAAAGTATAAAAATTTTCCAAGTTTGTTTTATCGAAAAATTTTCCGGGTTTTTTTTTCGAAAAATTTTCAACGTTTTTTTGTCCAAAAAAAAATTTTTTTTTTTTCAAAAAATTTTCAAAGTTTTTTTCGAAAAATTTTCCGGGTTTTCCTTTTTTTTTTTTCTTCGAAAAATTTTCTAAGTTCTTTTTTTCGAAAAATTTTCTAAGTGTCAAGGTAGAAATAATGGGCTCTTTGGCCTAGGGATGTGCCTCTCGTAAAGGGTAGAAGTACGAAATTTCTCCCTACTAAAAAAAAATTAATGATTAAAAGGTCGCAATTTTTTTACACCAAAAATTCTTAAAAAATATAAGGAGTAATTGGTGAAAATTTGGTGAAAATCGGATAAACGGTTCGGCCGCAGCGAATTTTTTAAAATTTCAAACAGACATATCTCCGCCATTTTTTCGAAATTCAAAAATCGCCCTCGTCATATTCTTCTTCACCGGCTAAAGAAATTTGTGTGAAAATTTGGTGAAAATCGAATGAAAACTGTGGCCGTAAAGTGTTCCGGAAAAAAATGCTACGGACGGCCGGCCGGAACCACAGACAAAGTTGAGATCGGTAAAGATCAATATTCGATTTGACCCTCCGGGGTCTGGAAGACCCTTCCCCAAAAACCCGACGTCGAGGGTATCGCAATAACTTCTTTAAGGAAGTTAATACCCTTTTTAAGGCTAGAAGACCGCCAAGAAGAACTTTATCCACCCCCTTAAGTTACATATATTCAACTACTTTTCTTTTTGTTCAAACTGTTTTTAACCACATTAAATTAATAATAATTAAAAAAAGGAAATGTCAGGGTTTTTGTTCTCTTTCATCGCTAATTATATTAAACCTTTTCAGTGGAAGAGAGGGGGGAAAAAAAGAGAAGAAAAGACCAAACAAAAAAGTGCTCATTAGCTAATATTCTTTTGTTTTCTCCTATAAGGAAAAAAGGACTTTTTGATGCAGAAATTGAAAACGATGTTTACAAAATGACGGTTTAAAATACTGGTTTGAAGAGCTTCCAACGAATACTTCCTTAAAAGAGTAGTAACAATATAGGAGGGGGAAATATTTGGGAAGGGGAAGTATATAGGAGGGGCCGTAAAACGGAGGGGGAAGTATAAGGGAACGAAAGTATAAAGGAGGGGGAAGTATAAGGGAACGAAAGTATAACGAAGGGGGAAGTATAAGGGAACGAAAGTATAAAGAAGGGAGGGAAAGTATAAAAAAAAGGAAAAGAATAAGGAAGGAGGAAGTTTTTTTTTTCTTTCTTTCTAGTTCTTTTTTTCGAAAATTTTTTAAGTGTCAAGGTAGAAATATTGGGCTCTTTGCCTTAGGGATGTGCCTCTCGTAATGGGCAGAAGTTTGAACTTTCTCCCCACTAAAAAAAATTAATAATTAAAAAGTGGCAATTTTTTTCCAGCAAAAATTATTAAAAATAAAAGGAGTACAGTAGACCCTCGTTTATCCGTCCCTCGTTTAACCGTTCCTCGGTTTATCCGCTTTTTTTTTTTTTTTTTCAGATTTTCTCCTTCAATTATCCGTTCAAGGATATATAAACGAGGGAGTTACAAAAAAAAAAAATTAAACGTTGCTATTTTTTTTATGCTCGATATTCTAGGAAGGTCATTAGCACCACCCTTATTGTTCTCACCGTCTTTTCGTTATCTCATTTCTCCGAAAAGTTTGTTTACAAAAATGATTTTTATTGCCAGTTTCTATGACATCTTTAGTCTTTCTCGCCTTCTCGGTTTTTCGAAGGAAAACACATAAATAATTTTTTGTCGAAACCGGTAACTAGTTCTCAGAAATAATATGTTTCTAATGTACAATTCTTATCTGTCATTCATCAATTTTAATTTTTTTTACTCCCTACATACTTTTGTTTTTAACTAAATAAATTTTTTTTGCATATTTATTTACCTTTTATTTAATGTTTAGAACCATAAAATGACTACGAAACTTTAAAGTTACATCATTTTCGTTGCCAATAATAGTACGGGTATAAAGAGCTTCCAACGAAAACTTCCTTAAAGAGAAGTATCTATATAGGAGGGGGAAGTACAACGGAGGGGACGTATAACGGAGGGGAAAGTATATGGGGGAAGTATAACGGAGGGGGAAGTATATGGGGGGAAGTACAACGGAGGGGACGTAAAACGTAGGGGGAAGTATAACGGAGTGGGAAGTATATGGGAGGGAAAGTATAACGGAGGGGAAAGTATATGGGGGGAAGTACAATGGAGGGGACGTAAAACGTAGGGGGAAGTATAACGGAGGGGAAAGTATATGGGGGGAAGTATAACGGAGGGGGAAGTATATGGGGGAAGTATAACGGAGGGGGAAGTATAAGGGAACGAAAGTATAACGGAAGGGGCTGTATAAGGGAGGGAAAGTATGAAGGAGAATTTTCCAAGTTTGTTTTTTCGAAAAATTTTCGAAAATTTTTCAATTTTTTTTTTCGAAAAATTTTTCGGGTTTATTTATTTTAACTTCCTTAAAGAAGTTATTGCGATACCCTCGACGTCGGGTTTTTGGGGAAGGGTCTTCCAGACCCCGGAGGCTCAAATCGAATATTGATCTTTACCGATCTCAACTTTGTCTGTGGTGCCGGCCGTCCGTAGCATTTTTTTCCGGAACACTTTACGGCCACAGTTTTCATCCGATTTTCACCAAATTTTTACACAAATTTCTTTAGCCGGTGAAGAAGAATGTAACGAGGGCGATTTTTGAATTTCGAAAAAATGGCGGAGATATGTCTGTTTGAAATTTTAAAAAATTCTCTGCGGCCGAACCGTTTATCCGATTTTCACCATATTTTCACCAATTACTCCTTATATTTTTAAAGAATTTTTGGTGCAAAAAAATTGCCACTTTTTAATTACTATTTTTATTAGTAGGGAGAAATTTCGTACTTCTACCCTTTACGAGAGGCACATCCCTAGGCCAAAGAGCCCATTATTTCTACCTCGACACTTAAAAAATTTTTCGAAAAAAAGAACTTAAAAATTTTTCAAAAAAAAAAAAAGAAAAAAGAAAAAAGAAAAAAAGAAAAAGAAGAAAAAACCCGGAAAATTCTCCTTTAAACTTTCCCTCCCTACTACATCCCCTTCCTTTATACTTTCGTTCCCTTATACTTCCCCCTCCATTATACTTCCCTATACTTCCCCCTCTGTTATACTTTCCCCTTCCTTATACTTTCCCCTCCGTTATACTTCCCCGTTCGTTATACTTCCCCCTCCGTTATACTTCCCCTCCCATATTATACTTCCCCCTCCGTTATACTTCCCCTCCCACATCTTCCCACTCCGTTATACTTCTCCTCCCATATACTTCCCCCTCCTATATAGAAACTTCTCTTTAAGGAAGTTCCCGTCGGGGCCAGCTCCAGACTAGTATTTTTTAATGTTCTAAGTTTTTTTTCGAAAATTTTTTTTTAAGTGTCAAGTAGAAATAATGGGCTCTTTGGCCTAGGGATGTGCCTCTCGTAATGGGTAGAAGTACGAAATTTCTCCCTACCTACTAAAAAAAAATTAATAATTAAAAAGTGGCAATTTTTTTACACCGAAATTCTTAAAAAATATAAGGAATAATATTGGTGAAAATTTGGTGAAAATCGGATTAACGGTTCGGCCGCAGCGAAGTTTTTAAAAATTTCAAACAGTCATATCTCCGCCATTTTTTCGAAATTCAAAATGGCCCTCGCTACATTCTTCTTCACCGGCTAAAGAAAGTGTGAAAATTTGGTGAAAATCGGATGAAAACTGTGGCCGTAAAGTGTTCCGGAAAAAAATGCTACGGACGGCCGGCACCACAGACAAAGTTGAGATCGGTATAGATCCATATTCGAATTGAACCTTCCCCAAAAACCCGACGTGGAGGGTATCACAATAACTTCTTTAAGAAAGTTAAAAAAGAAGCCTCCTGGCACGTTTTATGGTTGTAACTTTTCCATTGTAGAAGTTTTCGCATCGGAAAAGTGGGGGGTGGGGGGGTCTCAGCTGAGGGATGTCCATATTTAGGTCAACCGAGGGTCATTACCGGAGGTGAGTTTTAGAGTGTAACTTAGACCCTCCGACATTTACTGAGAGAAGGGAGGTTACCTAATTACAGGAAGCAACCTTCCACCTGGGGCACCAGTTTCTAAACCAGAAACCTCTTTTCTCTACACCTTTCCTGAAAAAAAAGGTGTTAAAAAACTTCCACAGAAAAAAAAAATGCAAATATTTGCGAAAATGCACAAAAGGAACTAATTAACAGTTGTTCATAAGAGCGATCAATTTTAATTTAGCTTCAGAGCAATGGGTGCGTTCATCGTCGCTTTGTTTGCTCAATTTGCAGCAGTTTTTGCGTCTGAAGTTTTTATAGGTCCTGGACAAATTTACAGGATCCAAACTGAGCCGAAGAAGACTAAAGATGAATTACTCCTGAAGGCTTCTCCAGGATCCAACATTCGGATATCATGCGACGACTTTCGTCTTCCGATTCCTCAGGGTGATGTAAGTTCTTTGGATAAACCTTTGATTTGCATCAAAATTGATGACCTTTCCAGTTCAATCAATAAGGATGTTTTTGAATTTTTTGCCCCCAGGATCCTTGCAAATTGGGAATGGTGAAGTTCGGCGAGATTAAATATTGCGACACTGCATACGATGTTGCTTTAAAGTCGAAGGGAAACACTCTTTTGACGGTGTTGGATCTACCGTTTGGCGGCTATATCGACTGCGTGGCACGTTCGACTCAAGAACCTGAAGACGTCCGAAATGTTCAGCTGGAAGTCGAAGATGGTTCATATTCAATACACTTAAAAATAAATAAGGAAAAACCATATGCTGACGTCATGTGGGTATTTACTTCCAGCAATAGACTTTCTGCAAGCTGTGTAGTATCGTTGAAGGAGGTAATTCAGAACGGATGTCGGATAACTCATGATAGAATGCTTTTATGATGACATTTTCAGCCATGTGTGATATCATCGCTGTTCATAAACGATGGTGAAGAAACAAAAGAGTACTGTGTAATGAACAACGTTACAGTCGTGAGCAAAGGGAACCGCATGAGTGTGAGAGCCATCGTTGACAAATACGGTGAAGCGTACATTCGATGTCTTATCCAGAGCGTCACCGGTCCGCATGCCGAACAGCTCAAAAACATGATATCCGAAGAAGTCGATTCACGAGAACACGGAGTCACCAGAGGAAAAATTCCCACAACATGCAACTGCGGATGGGTCAACAAGGTACGATAACGTCCATCACGATTACATAATCGCTTTTTAGGGTACTGACAGAAGAGTATTGAACGGAAAAACGACCAAAGAAGGAGAATATCCATACATGGTATCCATTTTACAAAATGGAAGAAGCATTTGCGGAGGATCTATCATAACGAAAAAACACGTCCTCACTGCTGCCCACTGCGTACTCGACCCTAAAACCCGTGTAATGTCATCCTATGTCCCACTTCAAGTTGTAGTCGGAGGCTATGATCTAACCAAAGGTACCTAAACCCCAGTTTGCCTATGACTGAAATATTTTTCAGACTCTTCACATGGACAGACACAGAAGATCGACGTGAATTCTTTTTTTATAAAAAAAGAATGGCTCGACTTTTCTAGAAGTTACGATATTTCGGTTCTTCTTCTTGCGTCAGATATTAAATTTAGTCAATTCGTCGGCCCCGTTTGTCTCCCCAATCCAGACAAACCCTATAAACTCTATTACAAGCGACTGAAGATCACAGGTCCTTTTTATAAACCGTGACTGCATTTTGATCTTTTCTTCCTTATAGGATGGGGTCTAAATCAGAACTATGAAACACCAGAAAAGCTACAGACGACAAGACTTTTCGTTTTGGATAGAAATGTGTGCCCAACTGCTGAAGAGATTATATGCACGTATAGTAGAACTACTTCGATCTGCTATGTAAGATAAAAGACGTGTAAGATGGTTCATCACCACTAATTGAGTGGTGCATATAGCAAGTGTAATAGCAGTTATAAGTGCTTAAAGCAGTTGTAAGTGCTTATAGCAGTTGTAAGTGCTTAAGATGGTTCATCACCACTAATTGAGTGGTGCATATAGCTAGTGTAATAGCAGTTATAAGTGCTTAAAGCAGTTGTAAGTGCTTATAGCAGTTGTAAGTGCTTAAGATGGTTCATCACCACTAATTGAGAGGTGCATATAGCTAGTGTAATAGCAGTTATAAGTGCTTATAGCAGTTGTAAGTGCATATAGCAGTAGTAAGTGCTTATAGCAGTTGTAAGTGCTTATAGCAGTTGTAAGTGCTTATAGCAGTTGTAAGTGCTTATAGCAGTTGTAAGTGCTTATAGCAGTTGTAAGTGCTTATAGCAGTTGTAAGTGCTTATAGCAGTTGTAAGTTCTTATAGCAGTTGTAAGTGCTTATAGCAGTTGTAAGTGCTTATAGCAGTTGTAAGTGCTTATAGCAGTTGTAAGTGCTTAAAGCAGTTGTAAGTGCTTATAGCAGTTGTAAGTGCTTATAGCAGTTGTAAGTGCTTATAGCAGTTGTAAGTGCTTATAGCAGTTGTAAGTGCTTATAGCAGTTATACAAAGAAGTTTTGTTGTGTGTGATTTGACTCTGATGATAATTTTTGATCATATGTTGTGGTACATCACCCCCAGAAAAGAAGGGTGAAGGTCTGAGGCGCTGTGTGTCGAAGATGCGTGTGCGGATGCTGGAACGCGAACTGTCGAGCTGTGACGTGAGTGTCGCAGATGTCGAGAAGTTCGTTCCAAGGTTGAAGTTCCACCAGCGGTTTGAAGACTTGCGGAACTGCTGACGAGTTGAGGGAGAATTGCTGGCGCCGTCTATGGGAGATCAAGACGAGCTGAAGCAATTATCGTTCTGTGTTTCTATGTTGAGAGTGTAAATATATACCTTGACGAACATCGCTGTGTTCGTGTTCGTCGTGGGTCACCAATTTTGGGATGGTTCATCACCACTAATTTAGAAAGAAAGGAGTTGTGTGTGTAAATATGCATCTTCATCATATTCGACTCTGATGATAATTTTTGATCATATGTTGTGGTATCACCACTAGCATTCGACTCTGATGATCATATGTTGTGGATCTTTGATTTTAGGGAGATTCAGGAGGACCTTATGTCTATCTAGACCCGGATACGAATAGATACACCCAGATATCTGTCAACTCGTTCACCGGTAAAGAAGATTGCGTCTCGTACTCGGGCTCTGCTAACGTCACCTATCATTTTGATTGGATCAGAAGCATCGTGGACAGTGCGTAATAAGACTACGTAGGAATAACGCTAACTTATGAATTTTTTAGGTACTTCCACCGAAAATTTGTGCATGAAAATATAGGGAAAAGGAATATAAAAAATATTTTATCAGTTTATTTTATTAAAACCTTCAAGTGCGTCATTAGTTTTTGTGCTGTACTATTCCCAAATCACTCATCATAGAGAACATATTGGCTGGAGAAGGCTCTAGAATAGTTCAAGACATACCGAACTACCAATAGATGACTCTAGAATGATTCAAGCCACTCCCTCGGACCAATAGAAGGCTTTAGATAGGTTTAAGCCACTCCCATCCACCAAAGATGGCTCTAGAATGATTCAAGCCACTCTCTCCGACCAACAGAAGGCTTTAGATAGGCTTATGCCACCCCCTCCGACCAATAGAAGGCTCTAGAAAGGATTAAGACACTCCCACCTACCAATAGATGACTCTAGAATGATTCAAGCCACTCTCTCCGACCAATAGAAGGCTTTAGATAGGTTTAAGCCACTACCACCTACCAATAGCCACTTTTTCAGACCAACAGAAGGCTCTAAAATGGCTTATGCCACCCCCTCCGACCAATAGAAGGCTCTAGAATGGTTTAAGACACTCCCAAATACCAATAGAAGACTCTAGAATGATTCAAGCCACTCTCTCCGCCCAATAAATGGCTCTAGAATGAGTCAAGCCACTCTTTCCGGCCAATAGAAGGCTCTAAAACGGATTATGCCACCCCCTCCGACCAATAGAAGGCTCTAGAATGGATTAAGACACTCCCATCTACCAATAGAAGGCTCTAAAATTGTTTATGTCACTCCCTCCGACCAATAGATGGCTCTAGAATGAATTAAGACACTACCTTCTACCAATAGAAGGCTCTGGAATGGTTTAAGCCACTCCCTCCTACCAATAGAAGGCTCTAAAATTGTTTATGCCACTCCCTCCGACCAATAGAAGGCTCTAGAATGAATTAAGACACTCCCACCTACCAATAGATGACTCTAGAATGATTCAAGCCACTCTCTCCGACCAATAGAAGGCTTTAGATAGGTTTAAGCCACTCCCACCTACCAATAGCCACTTTTTCAGACCAACAGAAGGCTCTAAAATGGCTTATGCCACCCCCTCCGACCAATAGAATTCTCTAGAATGGTTTAAGACACTCCCAAATACCAATAGAAGACTCTAGAATGATTCTAGCCACTCTCTCCGCCCAATAAATGGCTCTAGAATGAGTCAAGCCACTCTTTCCGGCCAATAGAAGGCTCTAAAACGGATTATGCCACCCCCTCCAACCAATAGAAGGCTCTAGAATGGATTAAGACACTCCCATCTACCAATAGAAGGCTCTAGAATAGTTCAAGACACACCCAACTACCAGTAGATGACTCTAGAATGATTCAAGCCACTCTCTCCGACCAATAGAAGGCTTTCGATAGGTTTAAACCACTCCCACCTACCAATAGAAGGCTCTAGAATGGATTAAAACACTCCCACCTACCAGTAGATGGCTCTAGAATGGTTTAAGACACTCCCACCTACCAATAGATGACTCTAGAATGTTCGAAGCCACTCTCCGACCAACAGAAGGCTTTAGATAGGTTTAAGCCACTCCCACCTACCAATAGATGGCTCTAGAATGATTCAAGCCACTCCCACCTACCAATAGATGGCTCTAGAATGGTTTAAGCCACTCCCACCTATCAATAGATGGCTCTAGAATGATTCAAGCCACTCTTTCCGACCAATAGAAAGCTTTAGATAGGTTTAAGCCACTCCCACCTACCAATAGAAGGCTCTAGAATGGATTAAGCCACTCCCACCTACCAATAGATGACTCTAGAATGTTCGAAGCCACTCTCCGACCAACAGAAGGCTTTAGATAGGTTTAAGCCACTCCCACCTACCAATAGATGGCTCTAGAATGATTCAAGCCACTCTTTCCGACCAATAGAAGGCTTTGGATAGGTTTAAGCCACTCCCACCTACCAATAGTTGGCTCTAGAATGATTCAAGCCACTCCCACCTACCAATAGATGGCTCTAGAATGATTCAAGCCACTCTTTCCGACCAATAGAAGGCTTTAGATAGGTTTAAGCCACTCCCACCTACCAATAGATGGCTCTAGAATGGTTTAAGCCACTCCCACCTATCAATAGATGGCTCTAGAATGATTCAAGCCACTCTTTCCGACCAATAGAAGGCTTTAGATAGGTTTAAGCCACTCCCACCTACCAATAGATGGCTCTAGAATGGTTTAAGCCACTCCCACCTATCAATAGATGGCTCTAGAATGATTCAAGCCACTCTTTCCGACCAATAGAAAGCTTTAGATAGGTTTAAGCCACTCCCACCTACCAATAGAAGGCTCTAGAATGGATTGAGCCACTCCCACCTACCAATAGAAGGCTCTAGAATGGATTAAGCCACTCCCACCTACCAATAGATGACTCTAGAATGTTCGAAGCCATTTTCCGACCAACAGAAGGCTTTAGATAGGTTTAAGACACTCCCATGCACCAATAGATGGCTCTAGAATGATTCAACCCACTCTTTCCGACCAATAGAAGGCTCTAAAATGGTATATGCCACCCCCTCCGACCAATAGAAGGCTCTGGAATAGTTTATGCCATTCCCACCATCCAATTGAATAGCGTTCTTTACGGTAGCTACCGAATAATGATTGATGGGGAAAGTCAGTTGTTTAAAAAATTAAATTTTGTCCTAATTAGAGGAAAACATGGGACATATTTGATGAAACCCCCTGCGCTGTCGTTCTTCCCTTCAAATAAAATCACCCAGTATATATATATATTTAACTCTGACAGTTTTCCCTCCTTTTTCATCAAATATGTATAAACGGTTGGCTATTTTTTTAAAAAATTAATCAACCTAATTGGAACGCTCCGATATTTATTCATACCCTTTAAAATATTAATAATTTGTTTAATGATGGATTCAATTAACTTTTTCCCGATTGGTTATTGATTTTTAAAAAATAATAAAATGTCCTCCATTTTAAAAGCGGAGGCGTTGTAAATATGAAATGATAAAAGGATTTATAGGAGTTTCCACTTCCCCGCCGTCTCTACGACTTTCCCGATCATAAAATTTAGCACACACACGAGTACGTCATAAAACAAAGTGTAATATAAAATAACGTTCCTGTACGAAAAATCCCGACATTAAATTTTCAATTGAGTTTAAGCTTTAAAACACTTTTTTGGGTGTTTTGAAAAATTCAGAAGTCTTTAAAACGCTTCTTTTTTCCCTCCTGAAAGGTTGGATACTAAAACCTTTGCTTTCGGTAAAGGATCCCGAACTTTGCAGCTTTGAGAAAGGGTTAAACTTGACAATTAGCGAAATGAAAATAGGGAAAACCCTTAGAAACGGGTTTATAATATATATTATATTGGCACTAATGCGTTCGAAAGGTCCATTTACAGTTTAGGAAGGGAGAAAGCGGTATTGTTTATAAAGGTCGAAGTTTCTAGGGTCTACCCATGGGAAAAGGGCTTTGCACAATATGAGAAACTCTGGTGTAAATGTTTATTAGACGCTTCTTCGGAGGGATGGACTTTGCCTTTCTTTGGTGACGACACGTGCCAAACCTTCGACTCCTATAACTGTCTGTAACGTCAGGAATCCTCCTAGGACTGTACCATATGTAACGTCAGAAATCCTCCTAGGACTGTCTGTAACGTCAGGGATCCTCCTAGGACTGTCTGTAACGTCAGAAATTCTCCTAGGACTGTCTGTAACGTCAGGGATCCTCCTAGGACTGTCTGTAACGTCAGAAATCCTCCTAGGACTGTCTGTAACGTCATGAATCCTCCTAGGACTGTCTGTAACGTCAGGGATCCTCCTGGGACTGTCTGTAACGTCAGGGATCCTCCTAGGACTGTCTGTAACGTCAGGGATCCTCCTAGGACTGTCTGTAACGTCAGGGATCCTCCTAGGACTGTCTGTAACGTCAGGGATCCTCCTAGGACTGTCTGTAACGTCAGAAATCCTCCTAGGACTGTCTGTAACGTCAGGGATCCTCCTAGGACTGTCTGTAACGTCAGAAATCCTCCTAGGACTGTCTGTAACGTCAGGGATCCTCCTAGGACTGTCTGTAACGTCAGGGATCCTCCTAGGACTGTCTGTAACGTCAGAAATCCTCCTAGGACTGTCTGTAACGTCAGGGATCCTCCTAGGACTGTCTGTAACGTCAGGGATCCTCCTAGGAATTTCTGTAACGTCAGGAATCCTCCAAGAACTGTCTAGAACGTCAGGAATCCTTCTAGGACTGTCTGTAACGTCAGGGACCCTCCTAGGACTGTCTGTAACGTCAGGGATCCTCCTAGGACTCTCTGTAACGTCAGGGACCCTCCTAGGGCTGTCTGTAACGTAAGGGATCCTCCTAGGACTTTCTATAACGTCAGGAATTCTCCAAGGACAGTCTAGAACGTCAGGAATCCTTTTAGGACTGTCTGTAACGTCAGCAATCCTCCTAGGACTGTCTGTAACGTCAGGGATCCTCCTAGGACTGTCTGTAACGTCAGGAATCCTCCTAGGACTGTCTAGAACGTCAGGAATCCTCCTTGGACTGTCTGTTACGTCAGGTATCCACCAAGGACTGTCTAGAACGTCAGGAATCCTTCTAGGACTGTCTGTAACGTCAGGAATCCTTCTAGGACTTTCTGCTACGTCAGGTATCCTCCAAGGACTGTCTGTAACGTCAGGGACCCTCCTAGGGCTGTCTGTAACGTCAGGGATCCTCCTAGGACTTTCTGTAACGTCAGGGATCCTCTAGGACTGTCCGTAACGTCAGGGATCCTCCTATTACTGTCTGTAACGTCAGAGATCCTCCTAGGACTGTCTGAAACGTAAGGGATCCTCCTAGGACTTTCTGTAACGTCAGGAATCCTCCAAGGACAGTCTAGAACTTCAGGAATCCATTTAGGACTGTCTGTAACGTCAGGAATCCTTCTAGGACTGTCTGTAACGTCAGGGATCCTCCCAGGACTGTTTGTAACGTAAGGGATCCTCCTAGGACTGTCTAGAACGTCAGGAATCTTCCTTGGACTGTCCCCTTTGGAATTCCCCTTTCTTATATTTCCCCCTCCGTTATGCTTCCCCTCCTTTATACTTCCCCCTACTTTATACTTTCCTTCTAGGGTCTACCTATGGGAAAAGGGCTTTGCACAATATGAGAAACTCTGGTGTAATTGTTTATTAGACGCTTCTTCGGAGGGATGGACTTTGCCTTTCTTTGGCGACGACACGTGCGAAACCTTCGACTTCCGTTAGTTGGTCTGATATGAATTTCGCAGCGATGCTAAACTCTCCGACGGTCAACGCAGTCAGCTGAAACGTTATCGTTATCTTCTGTTTCGGCGGTACCCTAAAAAAACTCATTATATCCCAAAAACCTATATTAACATACAATCCAATATTTATCTTTTGAAACTCCTTAAAAAAGTGACCCTGTATATAAATAACACCGTTCGTCAATGGGATGTTTAGCGGATTCAAAAATTCCGCGACTCCAGTAACAGGCTCGTTGACTACTGCGATGGGTACTTCGATATTGAAAGTCGGCTGGACGATCTGGATGTTTTCTTCGTCGTAAAAGTCGTAGTCGACTTCAGCAATTCGTGCTTGGCAGGCGCAGTTGAAAAGACCTTCGGATTGTATCTCAGGACCGTAGACGTCGTAAGGTACAGTTATGTTGACCGTCACATCTTAAAATTGTTTGTTAGAATTTACCCGTTATTCAGCTTTTTTGTTCCCCGAGCTCGTTAACCGTTTATAAGGAGATGTTGACGGCAAAGAACGAATCGTACCTCCTTTACCGGCGATTGGTACTTCATACTTTTCAAACCTCAAAACTTTTTGGGCTTCTCCAGTATGAGTTACTGGAAAAACGACGAGTTTAGCTTGAACCAAATAAGTTTTCCAAATATGGAGATTCTTCAACCTCAATTCAGCACTAAATTATTTCTGTAGTTATGGTTCGAAAAGTTAATTGTATTCATTACTAAATTGGGAGTCCGACGTCGACTTCACGCTCTGCGCTGAAAAAAAATTCGATGTCTTTGAAATCGATGTTCCGTGTGTATCTGGTGTTCTCCGTTTGATTGGAGACGAGCTGTTTGAACTTTGATTCTCGCTCTTCACGAGTGTCTGAAATAAAATTAAGAATGTGCATTGCGCGTTGCCATTCGCGCTTTTCGTTTGGAGACCGTTAGTTGCCCAGCGGCGTCAGCGGGAAGCCTCTCTAAGATATATAATACCTTTGCTTCCCGTCGCGCTAGCGACATGCAAAAACTGGCCACCTGTTGGGGAAGAAATGAACTACGTGATGATCGCATCACTCGTCGCTTTCTGTTCTTTGCTGGGCCCTGGGATCGGTCGGGGAGGAGTGAGGGGCAAAGAGAGGGGAAAAGTGCTGCGCCAGTAGCGCAGAGAATCCGGCGTCAGACGCTGTCTCGAAAGGGTTAAGAATGATCGATGGCAGAATGGAAGGGACAATGGTGGAAAGAAAGCAGAATAGAAGGCAATATGGCACTTGGCAGGAGGTAACATTAGGTTTTCTTACCTTGTGGGTACTTATATAAGTTGGTAACATCTTCTATAGCCCAACATCCTCTCCCTTTGGTCCCAATAAACCATCCTATACTGAAAAATATTTCAAAATTTTCCTCAGCCTCGATTTACGACGTACCTTCTTTTATTGGTCCCGACTAATTTCTTAGCTTCTGTCATCGCTCCTGATTTCCAATAATGGATGTCGCCATTGACTTCATGATAGACGAACCCAGTGTCGTAAGGTGCTCTAAATCTCCCTTGACGTATTGCGTAAACTGATGCAGGACCTAGACAGACGATGCCTGCAGTCGGGAATTGCGGAGACGCATCTAAAACTTGCCATCCGTCGAATTCTCCTTTACCGATGTCCGGCCTTTTCATCCAGCATTCCGTCCAAACGTGATAGTTCCAAAACGCCCTATGGTTCTTCTTCCCGGCCATTTCAGGATTGTCGAAATAATGTGCGTCAATACTGATCGTATCGTCAGGACCGAATCCGCAGTTGTAGCAAGTCACAACTCTTGATGCGATGCCCAAACATCTGCACACTTTTAAAAATATAAATGGATGACTTTTTGAAAAACCTGTGGTCATAACTCCTGCGTAAACCCAACATTGGCCATATTTGACAGGCTCAGGATTTTCATAAAATTTCTGAAGAATGGGTGCGCTTCCCGACCAGAGTTGAGGTCTTGTACCGTCTGAATAGTCTCCAGACCAGTTCCCCATCAAAACTCCAGGCTGATACTCAGAATGTATCTAAAATGGTGGATTCAAAGTTTTTCAATCAAAGTTTTTATGTCCAATTTACAATAGCAGTCAGAGCGCGAGTGACGACGATAGGATCCGACCTCTGCCCGACCGAAACTTTGGCGCGCTGGCTAACTAAGAAAAGGCAGCAGTCAAGAACGTCTTTGGCGAACTGCCCAAAAACCCAATGCGTCGGCTTCGGCGACCTGCTCCCTTTATAAATCAACCCAATATCCGTCAGAAGGTACTCATCCAAATGCTTCGATTCACCAAAAACTTGATCGTCTAAAGAAAACCTTAAGAAGCCCTTTATAATTTGATTACCAGGACAATAAGGGTTGAATATGATATACAGTAAATGTGAGAAATGAAATGTGCTACGTCCCTGTTGAAATTTCAATTTTGTGTCCAAATCCATAGACCATCTTCCGATAATGCAGTCCGCTGGAGGTAACACCTTGAAGACAAAATTTAAAAAAGGGATGCAAATTTGGACATACCCTTAGTTCCACGCTTTGACCTATTTTCCCATGAAACCAAGCGTCCCAGTTTCCAACTTTTGATGGCTTTTTGCTTTCTAGTCTCAGCGGGACGTAAGCATAAGTGCATTGCCCGACCATCGGATTTTTACAATCCATATACTTAAAAATGGCAGAAATGGTATCTTTTTCAGGATCGATAGGACGGTCGAATTCGAGGTTGAAATATATGATCTGTCCTCTCCTCAAAACCATATGTGACGGCTCTGCTCTTTTGGCGAGCTCATAGAGAAAAGTGTTGTGAAGGCGGTGGTTCGTTTCACGCCTGTCGTCCCAAGATACGAGCTTCAATACTGCATTCAAAGGCAATATCGGCTGCGTTGTCAATAAACTTTTTCTCAATACGTGCTCACTTGGAATGCCCGAAGAGTCCTTAAAAGAACATTATTGTGATACTAATTTCTTTTTATACTTTTGATCGTGGTCGCAGAGCTCTGTACATGCTTCTTGATGTTCCCTCCATCCTGTAGAACAATCAAGTCGTTCATGAAAACGAATAATTTTGAAAATTTTGAATTATCTTTTCATGTGTTTCAAATTCATTCTCCTTTAACTTCCTTATAGAAGTTATATTACCCTCCATGTAGGATTTTCGGGAAGGGTCTTTCAGGCACCGGAGGGTCAAATCGTATATTGACCTTCACCAAAATCATCTTTGTCTGTGGTGCCGGCCGGCCGTACCATTTTCACACTTCACTGCCTCAGTTTTCAACCGATTTTAACCAAATTTTCTTCTTTCTCTCCTAGGACTTTCCGTAACGTCAGAAATCCTCCTAGGACTGTCTATGACGTCAGGAATCCTCCTAGGACTGTCTGGAACGTCAGGAATTCTCCTAGGACTGTCTAGAACGTCAGGAATCCTCCTAGGACTGTCTAGAACGTCAGGAATCCTCAAGGACTGTCTGTAACGTCAGGAATCCTCCTAAGACTGTCTGTAACGTCAGGAATCCTCCTAAGACTGTCTGTAACGTCAGGAATCCTCCATGGACTGTCTAAAACGTTAGGAATCCTCAAGGACTGTCTGTAACGTCAGGGTCCTCCTAGGACTGTCCAGAACGTCAGGAATCCTCCTAGGACTGTCTGTAACGTCAGGAATCCTCCTAAGACTGTCTAGAACGTCAGGAACCCTTTAAGGACTGTCTGTAACGTCAGGAATCCTCCTAGGACTGTCTAGAACGTCAGAAATCCTCCTTGGACTGTCTAGAACGTCAGGAATCCTCCTAGGACTGTCTAGAACGTCAGAAATCCTCCTTGGACTGTCTAGAACGTCAGGAATCCTCAAGGACTGTCTGTAACGTCAGGAATCCTCCTAAGACTGTCTACAGGTAGAACGTCAGGAATAGGTCCGGCCGTCCGGCCGTCCGGATGCGTCCATAGCATTTTTTCCGGAACACTTTACAGCCACAATTTTCACCCGATTTCTACAAAATTTTCACATAATCTTCCTCACTCAATAAAGAAAAAAGTAACCAGGGCGATTTTCGATTTTCGAAAAAATGGCGGAGATACGAGTATTTCTGTTTGAAATTTTAAAAATTTCGCTCCGCCGGAACCGTTGGTCCGATTTTCACCAAATTTTTACCAATTACTCCTTACATTTTTTTCGAATTTTTAATGTAAAAAAATTGCCACTTTTTAATTATTATTTTTTTTAGTACGGAGAAATTTCATACTTCCACCCGGTACGAGAGGGATCTCGCTAGGCCAAATAGCCCATTATTTCTACCTTGACACTTAAAAAAATTTTCGAAAAAAAGAACCTAGAAAATTTTTCAAAAAAAAAAAAAAACTTCCCTCTCCCTTATACTTCCCCTTCCTTATACTTCCCCTTCCTTATACTTCCCCCTCCTTTATACTTTCCCACCGTTCGTTATACTTTCGTTCCCTTATACTTCCCCCTCCGTTATACTTCCCATCCCATATACTTCCCCCTACGTTTTACTTCCCCTCCGTTATACCTCCCCCTCCTTTATTGTTACTTCTCTTTGAGGAAGTTTTCGTTGGAAGCTCTTCAAACCAGTACTTTTTTTACGAATTTTCGGTGTAAAAAATTATAATTCTTTTTACATCAATTATCATTTTAGTAGGGAGAAATTTCATACTTCCACGCGTTACGAGAGGGAGCTCCCTTGGGCAAAAATCCCATTATTTCTACCTTGATTCGAAAAAAAATTCAAAAATTTTTAGGGAAAAATGCAAAAAAAAGAAAACTCGAAAAATTTTCGAAAAAAAAACTTGGAAAATTGTTGGAAAAAAAAACTTGGAAAATGAAAAAAAAAAAAAAAAAACCTTGGAAAATTTTAGGAAAAAAAAACTTGGAAAATTAAAAAAATTAAAATAAAAAACTGCAAATTAAATAAAAAAAACTGAAATTTTTTGGAAAAACCCCTCCTTTAACTTGAAAACTTACAACACTTAAAGAGTTAAAAGACTCCTTAAACTTAAAAGGTCTCCTTGAACTTCCTCTCCCTTATACTTCCCCTCTTTACTACTTCCCCCTCTTTTGTTAGGTACTTCTCTTTAAGGAAGTTTTCGTTGGTAGCTCTTCAAAATAGTACTTTCTACCTTGATACTCAAAAAATGTGTTTGACTGCAGGGACGAATCGAATAGCGCTATTTTGAGGAAGTTTCCGTGGAGGCCAGCTCAAGACTACCACTTTCTGACCTTGAAAATGGCAGTCGCTTCAGAAGATTATTTAGCCCAAAATATGTTGCTGAAGAATACATTTTAACTAATATCAAAATACTAGTTAAAACTTTTGAAGTTTCAGGTCAAAGGTCATCCTTGTTTAAAATATCAATAATTTATCGGCAGGATTGCGTCGACGCATAAAATAACATGCGTAATAATCGTTATTTATTGAAACAAAATCGTTTTAATTAAATCCTCACATCCCATGATCCGGAACACGAGTAATTTTGATTTATGGACTTCCCCGGAATTCGGGCGGGGAGGAAGAAAAAAAGTGCATTTAAAAAAATGTAGGGGTGGACAGAAGTCATAATAAGGAATATTCAAGGAGGGTGTGCACTTATGTGACACCGATAAATCATAAAGGCCGTGTGTTCGTCGGAATCCCAAGTAGGGAAACGGAGAAACGCCCGGGAGCAGTTATAGGGAAAAAGGATTTCGTCGGAAGCACTAAAAATCCTTTTTGCTGAACAAACCGAATAAATTCTCCTTTTTTATATATAAATAAATAAAAAACAACGCCATCACGTTTTAATGACGGGAAAAAAAAGCCGATATTCCTCCGGGATTGTCGGTTTTTAATCGAAAGAACGTCCGTTCTAATTACTGGGTTCAAAGTAAACTAAATGTCTAGATGATTACAAATTCCCTTTGTTGAAATAACGTGTCAAATTAAAACAAAACAATTCTCCTCCAGAGCTGAAAGCTACAAAATGAGCTTGGAATCTCATAAATTAAATTTTACGTATTTCAATGAAAACGTTTTTGTTTTGGATGAAAAGAAAATAAATACCTTTTTTTTCCAAATTAAACTAAATTAAACTTTGAAGATAAACTTTAGATGGTAACCATCAAATTTCGAGAAAAAAAGTGCTATTTTGAAGAGCTTCCAACGAAAACTTCCTTATAGAGAAGTAAAAATTTAGGGGGGGGGGGAAGGATTATAGAGGTAGTATAGAGGGGAAGTATAACTGAGGGGGAAATATAGGGGAGGAGAATTCAAAAAATTTCTTAAATTTTTTTTTTCAAAAATTTTTTTAAGTCCTAGGATTATTTCTGACGTTACAGACAGTACTTGAGGATTCCTGACGTTACAGACAGTCCTTGGAGGATTCCTGACGATACAGACAGTCCTAGGAGGATTGCTGACGTTACAGATAGTCCTAGGAGGATTCCTGACGTTACAGACAGTCCTTGAGGATTCCTGACGTTCTAGACAGTCCATGGAAGAATCCTGACGATACAGACAGTCCTAGGAGGATTGCTGACGTTACAGATAGTCCTAGGAGGATTCCTGACGTTACAGACAGTACTTGAGGATTCCTGACGTTCTAGACAGTCCTTGGAGGATTCCTGACGTTACAGACAGTCCTTGAGGATTCCTGACGTTCTAGACAGTCCTAGGAGGATTCCTGACGTTCTAGACAGTCCTAGGAGGATTCCTGACGTTACAGATAGTCCTAGGAGGATTCCTGACGTTACAGATAGTCCTTGAGGATTCCTGACGTTCTAGACAGTCCTTGGAAGAATCCTGACGATACAGACAGTCCTAGGAGGATTGCTGACGTTACAGATAGTCCTAGGAGGATTCCTGACGTTACAGACAGTACTTGAGGATTCCTGACGTTCTAGACAGTCCTTGGAGGATTCCTGACGTTACAGACAGTCCTTGAGGATTCCTGACGTTCTAGACAGTCCTAGGAGGATTCCTGACGTT
Organism: Orius insidiosus; assembly: GCA_014119065.1. Lineage (NCBI taxonomy): Eukaryota > Metazoa > Arthropoda > Insecta > Hemiptera > Anthocoridae > Orius > Orius insidiosus. The sequence goes on along the minus strand of JACGAQ010000185.1, from coordinate 136,464 downwards.
CTAGACAGTCCTAGGAGGATTCCTGACGTTACAGATAGTCCTAGGAGGATTCCTGACGTTACAGATAGTCCTTGAGGATTCCTGACGTTCTAGACAGTCCTTGGAAGAATCCTGACGATACAGACAGTCCTAGGAGGATTGCTGACGTTACAGATAGTCCTAGGAGGATTCCTGACGTTACAGACAGTACTTGAGGATTCCTGACGTTCAAGACAGTCCTTGGAGGATTCCTGACGTTACAGACAGTCCTTGAGGATTCCTGACGTTCTAGACAGTCCTAGGAGGATTCCTGACGTTACAGACAGTCTTTGAGGATTCCTGACGTTCTAGACAGTCCTTGGAGGATTCCTGACGTTACAAACAGTCCAAGGAGGATTCCTGACGTTATAGACAGTCCTAGGAGAGAAAGAAGAAAATTTGGTTGAAAACTGAGGCAGTGAAGAGGGAAAATGCTACGGCCGGCCGGCACCACAGACAAAGTTGAGATCGGTAAAGATCAAAATTCGATTTGACCCTCCGGGGTCTGGAAGTCCCTTCCCTAAAAACCCGACGTGGAGGGTATATTTTCTTTAAAAAAAAGTTAGTTAAGAAAAGAAGAAAAAAAGTTCTTTAAGAAAGTTAGAAATGGAAGCCTTCGCGCAGTCTGGGCACTCGGTATGTGCGATCACCCCAAATTTCCCTCTATAAGGAGGAAAACATTCTTTTCTATATGTTAAAATGTCCCGCATTTTCAGTCGGGTTATATGCTTAGGGAGCTTTTCGGCACCGGCTCCCGGAGGAAGGACAACCTCATGATCAGTGTTTTCCTCCCAAAGACTCCCAAGAACTATACAAAGAAGATATTACAGTACCTTTCGTTTTAGAAATTTATTTTATTTAACATGCGGGAGTTTGTGAACCAGGAAATCACGCAGTTTTGTTCGAAACGTATTTTGAAAATGTTCGGGAATTTTCAAGATATCCATCACGTCTCCAATATCTTTCTAAAATTGTGCTTTCGTGAGAGATAAGTCCGCGTTTTCCTTTAAGAACCATAATAACCACGTACGTCATTAATAACGTCTCGTAGTCCTTATCGATAATTGTCTCCCTACGCATGAACATAGTTGAATTTACGACGCGGTAAATCACGTGGAGAAAATTACGCGCGGGAAAAATTACGGAGGGGCGTATTTTATGGGTGGGGAAACTAAGAATCCTTAATCAAATGTAATTTGAGAAAACAATGTTTAGAAGGCAGTGGACTATCTAAAAATATGTTAAACCCGCAATACGCTCCAGTTATGCAGTTCATCAACTTCTTGATTCTTCTTATACTTCCCCCTCCATTATACTTCCCTCCACCGTTATGCTTCACCTCCTTAATACTTCCCCCTCCTAAATTGTTCCTTCTCTTTAAGGAATTTTTTCGGCGTTATCACAGGAAACAGTAACAGTAGCAGTCGCTAAATTATGGCAATCAAAAATTTAGTTTTTTGTTGTTAAGCTATGTTAGTAAGGGGTTATTTGGTTGTTACGAACTTCCTAAGAAGTGAATTAGGTTTAGCTATAGAATGGAGGGTTGGGGAAGTCGCAAAGTCATTTATCTTTTAAGTACATGTCGCTTAGTTTGCGGATCACCCCAAAAACTTTACGTCAACTACTTGCTCGGTAACCCCCACTCCGAAAGCATCCTCGCCAAAAAACACCCCCCACCCACAACGGTTTTGAGGCGACTTCTCACTTCACCCTAAACGGAGATTCCTATCTGAGGTGTCAGCAACGGAATCAGTATTCAAGGCGTTTCTCGTCTGTAATTGTCAGTCTCATCCCCCACACCGAATTCCCGCCCTCCCTCATCTTCCCTCTGGTCCGATGTTATTATCCGTATCCCTCTTGTTTCAATTCCTCTTCACTTACTCGAAAAACCATTTCTTATTGGTTTCCTCTCGGAAAAGAATCTTAAAAAGAAAAGCTGATTTATCCCTAAAAATCTTTTTTTATTATGTGTTTCAATTTTTAAGCGATTTCTTCTTTTGTCCCAGAAAGAAAATCTTATTTTGACAGGATGTTCGGATGTTCTGTATGGTTTTTCGACTGATACACCTTCTACGAATAACTTTATGGCGATCTTCTCATTCTTTGATAACCCCCAAACTCCATTAATTTGGATTTAAGGGAGTTTTCCTCATTTTTTGGGCGGGGAAACTCTCCTTTATCCTGATTTAAGACAGTGTCCAAGCTCTCCGACCAATAGAAGGCTCTAGAATGGTTTTAGCCACTCCTTCCGACCAATAGGAGGCTCTAGAATAGTTTAAGACCCTCCCATCTACCAGTAGATGACTCTAGAATGATTCAAGCCACTCTCTCCGACCAATAGAAGACTCTAGAATGGTTTTAGCCACGCCTTCCGACCAATAGAAGGCTCTAGAATGGTTTTAGCCACTCCTTCCGACCAATAGGAGGCTCTAGAATAGTTTAATACCCTCCCAACTACTACTAGATGACTCTAGAATGATTCAAGCCACTCTCTCCGACCAATAGAAGACTCTAGAATGGTGTTAGCCACGCCTTCCGACCAATAGAAGGCTCTAGAATGGTTTTAGCCACTCCTTCCGACCAATAGGAGGCTCTAGAATGGTTTAAGACACTCCCACCTACCAATAGAAGGCTCTAGAATGGTTTAAGACACTCCCACCTACCAGTAGATGGCTCTAGAATGATTCAAGCCACTCTTTCCGACCAATAGAAGGCTCTAAAATGGTTTACGCCACCCCCTCCGACGAATAGAAGGCTGTGGAATAGTTTATGCCATTCCCACCGTCCAATTGAAGGCTGTACAATGGTTTTAGCCACTCCCACCGACCAATGGAAGGCTCTAGAATGCTTTAAGCCACTCCCAACGACCAGCTGAATCAATTTTAAGGCCTTATCATTTTCGGGCGCTTTCTGCACCTCCTCAAAATTTGACGTCCCTAATATTTCCGCCTCAGTGGACGCTCTGAGGGAGAGAAAAAAACCTGCAAAAATAAATTGAAGAGTTAATAACGAAATGTTTAGATCAAAGACAAAGCTTTTTTTTTTCACCCAGATTTCAATTTCACTATTAAGTCCTCAAGGGAGTTGGCAGTACGCTCGACCGAACTTTTTAAAAAAAATAAAGACAAAATCCTTTTTCCCTCCACCTCCTTCAGACGTTTTTCCTTGGGAAATTAAATCTGTTGAAAAGACTTTCGAAGGAGAAAAAGCCCTAACACATTTGTCCTTTGAACTTTGAAAATAAAAACAAAAAAAATACTTCCTAAAGGATTTTTTTCTATTTCAAAAAAAAATTAAATAATATTTTATGCCCCTTATTTTTAAAATGGTCGATGGTGCAGAAGATCGCTTATTTCTTTACAGAGGACTTTTTTACCACTTCAACGACGAAACTTTAGTACAATATATGGTAAATAGCCTTTGTTCCTGTTTATTTTAAAGGCGCTTTGATTAATTACTGCTTTTAAAGTCGCTAATGAATTGGGGAGCTGTAAACTTAGGTTATAAAATAACTGAATCACAATAGCTTTTGAGATTAGCTACCTTTTAAACAGATTTTTTACTGAAGTAAATGCTTTAAAATGGGAAAAAAAATTTTTTTTCCAGGATTGTGGGCATTCTGATACTGAAATTTAGAATTTCAATTATTTTATCATTCTTACAAATGATAAAACTAGGGCTGTACAGAGAGTAGTTTTACTTCCTTAAAGAAGTTATTGTGATACCCTGCACGTCGGGTTTTTGGGGAAGGGTCTTCCAGACCCCGTAGGGTCAATAGTGATCTTTACCGATCTCAACTTTGTCTGTGGTGCCGGCCGGCCGTCAGTAGCATTTTTTTCCGGAACACTTTACGGCCACAGTTTTCATCCGATTTTCACCAAATTTTCACCCAAATTTCTTTAGCCGGTGAAGAAGAATGTAAAAAGGGCGATTTTTGAATTTCGAAAAAATGGCGGAGATACGTCTGTTTGAATTTTTAAAAAATTCGCTGCGGCCGAACCGTTTTTCCGATTTTCACCAAATTTTCACCAATTACTCTTTATATTTTTTACGAATTTTTGGTGTAAAAAAATTGCCACTTTTAATTATTATTTTATTAGTAGGGAGAAATTTCATACTTCAACCCATTACGAGAGGCACATCCCTAGGGCAAAGAGCCCATTATTTCTACCTTGACACTTAAAAAATTTTTCGAAAAAAAGAACTTAGAAAATTTTTCAAAAAAAAGAAAAACCCGGAATATTTTAGAAAATTTTCAAAAAAAAAAAAAGAACTTACAAAATTTCTCAGAAAAAGAGCACAAATTTTTAAAAAAATCGGAAAATGTTTGGAAAAAAAACCCGGAAAATTTTTCAAAAAAATTTTTTTTTAATTTTTTAAGTTTTTTTTAGAAAATTTTTTTGACACAAAAAAACTTTAAAACCTTTTCGGAAAAAAACTTAAGAAATTTTCCGAAAAAACAAACTTGGAAAATTTTTCAAAAAAAAAGAAATTTAGAAAAATATTTCGGAAAAAAAAACTTACCCTCCGTTATACTTCCCCCTCATTTATACTTCCCCTCCCTTATACTTCCCCCTCATTTATACTTCCCCTCCCTTATACTTCCCCCTCCTTTATACTTTCCCTCCCTTATACATCCTTCTTTGTTATACTTCCCCTCCCTTATACTTTCCCATCCGTTATACTTCCCCTCCCATATTCTTCCCCTTCCGTTATACTTCCCCTCCCATATACTTCCCCTCCCTTATACTTCCCCTCCCATATTCTTCCCCTGACTTATACTTTCCCATCCGTTATACTTCCCCTCCCATATACTTTCCCATCCGTTATACTTCCCCTCTCACATACTTTCCCATCCGTTATACTTCCCCTCTCACATACTTTCCCTTCCGTTATACTTCCCCTCCCATATACTTCCTCCTTCGTTTTACTTTCCCTCCCTTATACATCCCCCACTTTCGTTCTCTTATACTTTCCCCTCTGTTATACTTCCCCTGACTTATACTTTCCCCTCTGTTATACTTCCTCTGACTTATACTTTCCCATCCGTTATACTTCTCTCCCTTACACATCCCCCTCCTTTATACTTTCCCTCCCTTATACATCCCCCTTCGTTCTACTTTCGTTCCCTTATACTTTCCCCTCCTATATACTTCCCCTTCCCAAATACTTTCCCCTCCTATATACTTCCCCTTCCCAAATACTTTCCCCTCCTATATACTTCCCCTTCCCAAATACTTCCCCCTCCTCTGTTGTTACTTTTCTTTAAGGAAGAAGTACTTTTTCAAAAAAAAAATTTTTTTAATTTCTTAAGTTTTTTTTTGACACAAAAAAACTTTGAAAACTTTTCGGAAAAAAAAACTTTGAAAACTTTTCGGAAAAAAAAACTTTGAAAACTTTTCGGAAAAAAAAACTTAAGAAATTTTCCGAAAAAACAAACTTGGAAAATTTTTCAAAAAAAAAAGAAATCTTGAAAAATATTTCGGAAAAAAAAACTTCCCCTCCGTCATACTTCCCCTCCCTTATACTTTCCCCTCTGTTATACTTCCCCTGACCTATACTTTCCCATCCGTTATACTTCTCTCCCTTATACATCCCCCTCCTTTATACTTTCCCCTCCTATATACTTCCCCTTCCCAAATACTTCCCCCTCCTCTGTTGTTACTTTTCTTTAAGGAAGTTTTCGTTGTAAGCTCTTCAAACATGTACTTTTTACAGCGCCCTCTGTGGCGAGCGGTTTTGACGTGTAAATAAATTCGCGTTGAATTTTGGTAAATTAGCTTAAAGTTATTGTACGATCAAGTTGTAAGGAAATTTGAAAGTTGAGAGACAAGCACTTAATTTATTAAGATCCTGTTTAGAAATCCGTTTTGTTCAGGCAAGTCTCCCGCAATCCCCATTGTACCTGGAAACTCGGAGTGCAAATATTTATTTTGCACTAAATTACACGACGCGGTGACAAATGTTTGTCTTTCGAATACGTAAAGACGCCGTTGTTGAAGACTTGTTAAATTTCATTCGAAAATATTATGAAAACGAGGTTGGGGAGGAGTTTGAAAACAGCCGGACAAACTGGAGGACCGCAAACGACCCGACTTCCCTTAGGGAAAAGGGACCTTCTCGTTTATTTGAGGGCCCAACCGAAATTGATTATTTACGAACTTTATAATGGGAGATAAAGACTGCGGTTTGTAATATAAAGTCTACTTTTTTCGCCCTTTTTAACGAAGTGAGAAGGAGATTTTTTTTAAAAAAAGGGAAAGGGCGCACCGGTAATTATCGATAAAAGCCCTTCCACTCTCGAAAAGCGCAAACAATGAAATCCAATTGGGTTTATCATGACGAAAGGCGTCCTTCAACCCCATTTTATTAAAATGGAAATTGAATATATGGGAAACGGAAGCATTATTTTGAGAAGAAGGAAAATGAGTTATGGAGCGGACACTTTCCCTTTTCATTTCCAGCCCCACCTTTTTGGTCCACCTTTCCTCCCTTTTCACACATTTCATCCTTATTTCGAAAACTCGCACAAAAGAGGATTTTCTTCTTTTTTTAAATAAACAACGTCGGGGTTAGAACATCCGCGTTCCCTTAACTCCTCAAAAATTAATGGAACATAATGAGCTTAGGTCTTCCCTCTTTGAATTATATAAACCAATTCCTCTACCTCGCTCTTAATCTTAAGGAAACTGTTTATTATTACAAAATCGAAATTCAAAAGTTGTTAAAAATTTAGAAAATTTTTAATTTTATTACGGATTCGAATATCTTTGAAAATTTAAAGACTCAGAGCAACTACAATAACTAAATAATCCAAAAACCTGAGTTGTGGGTATGATGGAAGGCTGGATGGAAGGCAGGATGGAAGGCAGGACCATCCTCTGGGTAGGGCCAAATTGCAGGCGTAAAAGGGCCCAAAATACTATCGTAGATGGGCCAAAATGCTGGCAAAAAAGGGCCAAAATACTGGAACAAAAGAGCCCCAAGTACCGGCGTAAAAAGGGACAATATTCTTGTGTAAAAAGAGCATAAATACTGGCTTAAAAGGCGTAAAAGGGGCCAAAATACTGGCACAAAAAAGCCCCAAGTACCGTCGTAAAAAGAGACAATAAACTGGTGTAAAAGGGGCATAAATGCTAGCGTTAAAGGGGCCAAAATACTGGCGTAAAAGAGGCCGAAATACTGGCGTAAAAGGGGTGAAAATTACAGGCGTAAAAGGGCCTAAAATAGTATCGTAGTGTGGGCCAAAATGCTGGGAAAAAAGTCCCAGAATAGTGGCGCAAAGGAGGCCCATGTACCGGCGTAAAATGGGACAATATGCTTGTGTAAAAAGGGCATAGAATACTGGCGTAAAAGGGGCCAAAATACTGGCATAAAAGAGCCCCAAGTACAGGCGTAAAAATGGACAATATACTGGTGTAAAAGGGGCATAAATGCTGGCGTCAAAGGGGCTAAAATGCTGGCGTTAATGGGGCCAGAATGCTGGCGTAAAAGGGACCAAAATAATGGCGTAAAAGAGGCCGAAATACTGGTGTAAAAGGGGCATAAATGCTGGCGTTAAAGGGGCCAAAATACTGGCGTAAAAGAGGCCGAAATACTGGAGTAAAAGGGGTAAAAATTGAAGGCGTAAAAAGGCCAAAATACTGGCGTAAAAGTGGCCGAAATACTGGAGTAAAAGGGGTAAAAATTGAAGGCGTAAAAAGGCCAAAATACTGGCGTAAAAGTGGCCGAAATACTGGCGTAAAAGGGGTAAAAATTGCAGGCGTAAAAGGCGCTGAATTGCTCGCGTAACAGGGAATAAAATACTATCGTAGAGTGGGCCAAAATGCTCGCGAAAAAGGGCCAAAATACTGGCGTATAAGAGGCCAAAATAGCTAAGTTCTCTGGTCCTGCCTTTCATCCTACCTTTCATCCTGCCTTCAATCCTGCTTTCTATCCTGCCTTAGATCCTGTTTATCCTGTTTCTCCTACATATCCTGCCTTCCATGCAGCCATCTACCCTACCTACCATCCTGCCTTCCATCCTGCTTTGTATAATGCCTTCAATCCTGCTTTCCATCCAGCCATCTATCCTTCCTCCTACCCTTTTCTACTACCCAGCCTTACATCCTGCCTTCTATCCTGCCTTCAATCCTGCCTTCCATCCTGCCTTCCATCCTGCCGTCCATCCTGCTTTGTATAATGCCTTCAATCCTGCTTTCCATCCAGCCTTCTATCCTATTTCCTTTCCTTCCTTCTACCCTGCCTAACCTTTCTATTACCCAGCCTTCCATCCTGCCTTCTATTCTGCCTTGCATCCTGCCTTCCATCCAGCCTTCCATCCTGCTTTGAATGTATAATGCCTTCAATCCTGCTTTCCATCCAGCCTTCTATCCTGTTTATCCTGTTTATCCTGCATATCCTGCATATCCTGCCTTCCATGCGGCCATCTAACCTACCGTCTATCCTGTCTTCTATCCTGCTTTGTATAATGCCTTCAATCCTGTTTTCCATCCAGCCTTCTATCCTTCCTCCTACCCTTTCTTCTACCCTGCCTTACCTTTTACTACCCAGCCTTCCATCCTGCCTTCCATCCTGCCTTCTATCCTGCCTTGCATCCTGCCTTCCATCCAGCCTTCCATCCTGCCTTCCATCCTGCTTTGTATAATGCCTTCAATCCTGCTTTCCATCCAGCCTTCTATCCTGTTTCCTTTCCTTCCTTCTACCCTGCCTAACCTTTCCACTACCCAGCCTTCCATCCTGCCTTCTATCCTGCCTTCCATCCTGCCTTCCATTCAGCCTTCTATCCTGTTTTCTATCCTCCTTTCTATCAAGCCTTCTATACTGCTTTCCATCCATCCTATTTATCCTGTTTATCCTGCATATCCTGCCTTCCATGCAGCCATCTACCCTACCGTCCATCCTGCCTTCTATCCTTCCTCCTACCCTTTCTTCTATCCACGTCTTTTGCATCAAATTTTCGATACTTTCCCACGGTTTTCGAGGCAGGAGCCTAATTTAAAGTTACCTATTTCTTCTCTCATCTTCTCAAAAATTATTTTTTGTCCTAAGGAACAAGTTTCACACCTGTCTGCGCCAATTGGCCACACAAAAGCTATTGATTTATGGTCATTTACTAGAAAGTTTTTTTTTTTTTTTTTTTTTTTTTTTTTTTTTTTTTTTTTAAAGGCAGAGACGATAACGCCTTTCAGCGATAAAATGACAGGGCGCGGTGTTTGTAAATGTTAAATTACAGCCCTAACAAGATCTAAAAGGCCCTCTAATGTTTACCTTAATATATAAATAAAGGAGGTGGGGAGCCTAGGCACCTTTATAATCAGGGTGTGAAATCTTCCAACATTCGCCGTGAGACTTCAAAAAATTGATTCTTATGATAATAGGAGCGTTTTTTCTCTCCATAGGTTAACACACAATTTCTTGTTTACACTACCTGGAGAAAAGAAGATAATTTTTTTTTTTCTCCCCGCAAAGATACAAGCTCGGGATTATGTAAATTTTAGGCAAATTGTTGTAAAAATTAATATTTTTTTTGGTTACGAAGATTTATTCTTTCCCGTAGGTAGGGAAAAAAACGGCCTTTGTCAACTGGGGCGAAACCGCCTTTGTTTCATTTGCTTTTAGAGAGGCGGAGGAGGCTCCCGTGGGTCTTAATTTAATTGAAAGTGATGACTCGACCTCAATTAAAAAGGAAACACCATTTAAGAGTTTAAAAAAAAAATTCGAAAAGAAAAAAAAAGCGGTCAAATCCCAGCTCAACAAATCTTACTTTAATTATAAAAAGTGTGTAGACAACTCATTTTCTTAGCGAGTTCTTAATTTTGAATTAACGTCTGGGGGGAAAAATTAAAGCGGTTTTTAAACGTTGAAGAAGAGATCGAGCGGACAATAGCAAGCTAAGGGTAAATTCAAAGCACTGGAGTTAGAATAGATGGCAAAGGGGACAAGTTAGGAAAGAAGGCAGGATAGAAAACAGGATAGAAGGCAGGATGGAAGGCACGATGAAAGGCAGGATGAAGGCAGGATAGAAGGCAGGATAGAAGGCATCACGGAAAACTGGATAGAAGGCAGGTGGTCTAGCCTGGCTAGATGGAAGGCAGGATAGGCAGGATAAACAGGATATAAGGCAGGACAGAAAGCAGGAAAGATGGCTGGATGGAAGGCAGGATGAAAGGCAGGATTGAAGGGAGGATGAAAAGCAGGATTAAAGGCAGGATTGAAGGCAGGATAGAAAACGGGATAGACTGTAGATGAATTTTTGAGAAGATAAGAGAGAAGAAATACGTAGCTTTAAATCAAGCTTCTACGACGAAAAACTGTGGGAAAGTATCGAAAATCCAATGATAGAAGGCAGGATAGGAGGAATGATGGAAGGCAGGATACAAGGAAGAGTAGAAGGCAGGATATAATGCAGGATAGAAGGCAGGATAGAAGGAAGGATAGAAGGCTGGAAGGAAGGCAGGATGAAAAGCAGGATAGAATGTAGCATGAAAAACTGGATAGAAGGCTAGATGGAAGGCAGGATGAAAGGTAGTATAGAAGGCAGGATAGTAAACAGGGTAAAATATGGGATAGAAGGTTGGATGGAAGGTAGGGTAGAAGGCAGCATGGAAGGCGGGATAGGCAGGATAAACAGGATTGAAGACAGAATAGAAGGCGGGACAGATATTAGGATAGAAGGCAGGATTGAAGGTAGGATGGAAGGCAGGGTAGGCAGGATAGGCAGGATAAACGGAATAGAAGGCAGGATAGAAGGCAAATGAATTTTTGAGAAGATAAGAGAGAAGAAATACGTAGCTTTAAATCAGGATCCTACGACGAAAAACTGTGGAGAAGTATCGAAAATCCGATTGTAGAAGGCAGAGCAGGAGGAAGAATGGAAGACAGGATACAAGGAAGAGTAGAAGGCAGGATAGAAGGAAATATAGGCAGGGTACAAGGAAGGATGGAAGGCAGGATAGAAGGCAGCATGAGAGAGAAATGGTCATCCGAGGTAGGGGTGAGAAGAATTCCTTAGGCAGGTTAGAAGGCAGAGTAGAAGGCAGGATGGAAGGTAGCGTAGAAGACAGGATCGAAGGCAAGTTTGAAGGCAAGTTAGAAGGCAGGATGGAAGGGAAGATGAAAGGCAGGATAGAAGGCATCACGGAAAACTGGATAGAAGACAGGACTGGATAGAAGCCTGGCTAGATGGAAGGCAGGATGAACGACAGAATAGAAGGCAGGATAATAAACAGGATATAAAACGGGATAGAAGGCTGGATGGAAGGTAGGGTAGAAGGCAGCATAGAAGGCAGGACAGGCAAGATAAACAGGATATAAGGCGGGACAGAAAGCAGGAAAGAAGGCTGGATGGAAGGCAGGATGAAAGGCAGGATTGAAGGGAGGATGAAAAGCAGGATTGAAGGCAGGATTGAAGGCAGGATAGAAAACAGGATAGACGGTAGATGAATTTTTGAGAAGATAAGAGAGAAGAAATACGTACCTTTAAATCAAGCTCCTACGACGAAAAACTGTGGAGAAGTATCGAAAATCCGATGATAGAAGGCAGGATAGAAGGCGAGCTAGAATGCAGGATGTTAACCAGCATGAAAGGCAAGAGAGAGAAGGCCATCCAAGGTAGGTGTGAGAAGGACTCGTTAGGCAGGATAGAAGGAAGGTTAGGCAGGATAGAAGGCAGAGTAGAAGGCATGATGGAAGGCCCGATAGAAGGCAAGTTAGAAGGCAGGATGGAAGGCAGCATGAAAGGCAAGAGAGAAAAGGCCATCCAAGGTAGGTGTGAGAAGGACTCGTTAGGCAGGATAGAGTGAAGGATGGAAGGCTGGGTATAAGGCAGGATTTGAAGAATCCTGCCTAATCCTGGGCAGGATATAAAGCAGGATAGGCAGGATAGAAGACAATCTAGAAGGCAGGATGGAAGGGAGCAAGAAAGTCAGGAGAGAATTCGTCATCCAAGGTAGGGGTGAGACGGACTCCACTTCACCCGGTCCCTCCCTTCATTCCTGCACAGGACTGCCATTAACAACTGCACGCATGATTTGTACCTCCTTGGACCCTCCCAGGGAACTTGGAAAAAAATTCCTTTCATTCCCAATTTATGTCGGAACCAAAACAATTTACTTTTTCTATACAAATGAGTTGAAAAAATGATATTTGAGGAATCTCGAAATAACTCTCCGAATACCTAGCTACATTTATAAACCTTGGTAAAAAGAGGGAGATGGAAAAATGGGGGAGAAAACAATTACATCCCCATCCACCGCACGTTTGAAATAATACAACTCCGTAGGCCCCTGAATGTCTCTAATGTTTCTATTTTACATGAAATTCGGACAGGGCGTTACACACGAGGACGTACGTGCTTCGTAAACTCTAAAACAGATCGAGGCTCACGTAAAACGTACGTGCCAGAGGGCGTAGCAGTCGAGAGAAACCCAGGTGAGGGCGCTTCTCTCATAAATACCTTATTATTCCCTCGAAACATTATATGGCGAAGGGTGGTTCCCGTCAGCGAATAATGCCTATGCATTTATTAGAGCCTTCCCTCGAGTAAATAACTCAACCGAGCCGGATTTCATACGACATACGTTTTATTATGGGGCTTCCATAATAATATTATTCCTTTAAAACGTCGCTATGGGTTAATTAAACGTCAGTTTTACCTGATTTACAAAGCTTTCCACCTAAATTTACATAAGACTCTAATAAACTCCAAGAATATCTCCATCATACTTTATGCATAGCATGTAAATCAAGAACCTATAACTGTTCGAACTAATTAAATATTCACGGAGAGATAGAAGATTTTAACTATTTAGCTGGAAACAATGGTTTTATGTCATTATGTCAAGAACTTCAAACATAAGACGATGATCAAGCACAATATGAATTCTATCATAACTCAATTTTATCATTTAAAGGAAATAGAAGTACATACTTTTAATCGTTTAGTTAAATAATTTTTTTTTCAAAAATTTTTTATATTAAAATACTTGCTTTAGCTGCTTTACTTTGCTGTCACAAGGGGAGGGGGGGGGGACCAGGCGGGGGCTATCGCCATATTGCCATGGCGCGGCGCCCTGTCAGGGCCGTTCTGATTTATCCACAGATTTTGTAGGAGAAAAAGAGAAAGGTAGGGGTGAGAAGGACGATAGAAAGAAGGTCAGGCTTATCTACTCTCTCTACTCTTCTAGGCAGAGTAGAAGAAGGATGGAAGGCAGGATAGCCAGGATAGAAGGCAAGTTAGAAGGCAGGATGGGAAGCGGCATGAAAGGCAAGAGAGAAAAGGTCGTCCAAGGTAGGTGTGAGAAGGACTCATTAGGCAGGGTAAGCTGCATCCCATCCCGCCTTCTAACATCCCTTCTATCCTGCCAATATTGCCTTCCATCCTGCCTTCTACTCTCCCTTCAATCCTGCCGTTTACCCTGCCCTCTATCCTGCCTAACGAGTCATTCTCACACCTACCTAGGATGACCTTTTCTCTCTTGCCTTTCAAGCAAGCTCTTATCCTGGCTTCTAACTCGCCTTCTATCCTCCGGCAGGATGCCTTCCATCATGCCTTATATCCTGCCTTCCATCCTGCCTGCTACACTGCCTTCTACAAGCAATTTTTGTACGTTAGTTTTCGGACGAGTAGACATTCGGATGAGAATACTTTCGGATGAGTTGTATTCACTGTTTTCTATTTTATTAAAGTATAATATTTAAAAAAAATATAAGCAAACAACTCATCCGAAAGTATTCTCGTCCGAATGTCTACTCATCCGAAAACTAACGTACAAAAATTGCTTGTAGAAGGCAGTGTAGCAGGCAGGATGGCCCTTTTCGGATGGGAATACTTTCGGATGAGTTGTCTTTTATATTTTTTCTATTTCTATTATTTTTCGGATGAGTAGACATTCGGACGAGAATACTTTCGGATGAGTTGTGTGCCCCCGATTTTCTGATGTAGAAACACCCGTTTACTCAAGTTTTCGGGTGTTAAACATCTTTTTTACGAGATTTTTCACCATTCTGTCGTTTTTCTGGTGAAGAAACACCCGTTTAATCAGGTGTCATGGCGTTAAACATCCTTATTCCATATGGTTTGAAAATCGTCCATTTTCTGATGTAGAAACACCCGCTGAATTAGGTGTCAGGGCGTTAAACATCTTTTTTATAGGGTTTTTGGCGATTTCTGTCGATTTTCTGATGTAGAAACACCCGTTTACTCAAGTTTTCGGGCGTTAAACATCCTTTTTCCGGATTTTTGGCCATTTCTGTCGATTTTCTGGTGTAGAAACACCCGTTTAATCAGATTTTTGGGCGTTAATCATCCTTATTCCATATTGTTTGAAAACTCGTCCATTTTCTGGTGTAGAAGCACCCGTTTAATCTGGTATCCGGGCGTTAAACATCTTTTTTACGAGATTTTTGACCATTCTGTCGATTTTCTGGTGTAGAAACACCCGTTTGATCAGGTGTCCGGGAGTTAAACACCTTTTTAGGGGATTTTTGGCCATTTTTGTCGATTTTCTGGCGTAGAAACACCCGCTAAATTAGGTGTCCGGGCGTTAATTATCTTTTTTATAGGGTTTTTGGCGATTTCTGTCGATTTTCTGATGTAGAAACACCCGTTTACTCAAGTTTTCGGGCGTTAAACATCCTTTTTCCGGATTTTTGGCCATTTCTGTCGATTTTCTGGTGTAGAAACACCCGTTTAATCAGATTTTGGGCGTTAATCATCCTTATTCCATATTGTTTGAAAACTCGTCCATTTTCTGGTGTAGAAACACCCGTTTCATCTGGTATCCGGGCGTTAAACATCTTTTTTATCGGAATTCGGAACGTTTTCGATTGCGAGCTTTACGACATTTTATGACGGAAATGGGATTATTTAGCATGCGAAAAAATGCCAATAATCCAAAAAAAATTTGAAGTTCCAAACGGTAAATTTCTTATCATCCGTAGAATAAATTTCCAATACTTCTCAATATTTTTCACCGAAATCCGCTCTATTTTACATACCCTTGAAAATGTTGGAGATAAAATGGGATTTTTATTTATCATCAAAATCCTCGAAACGGTGGATTTTTCACTGAAAGGGGGGGGGGGAATCCGAAGCTTTACAAACAAGAAATTGTTGCCTTGGTTGAAATGAGGGTCATTTGGAGGAGACCCACGAGTCTGCTTCATTGCCCGACAATGTCGGAGTATCTTTAAAGCTTAAGGGATTTTCAGGTCAATACCGGCCGATGCTTAGAGGGATAAAAACCTCCACGGAAATTTAAACAAAGCTCGGACGAATCCCTACCTCAGGAAAAAAAGAAAAAAAAATTTTGTTAATTTAAAAAAACAGTTTTCACCGGAAGAAATTTTAATAACTCGCGGCCATAACTTCTGGTTAGAAGTGAGTGCCAGATAAAATTACAACCTAAACACGGAAAATCATCTCTGTCTTCATAGAAGTCCCGGTAATGCCCGCATTTTTTATGATTTTTTTTTCCTTCATAAAATCACAAGTGTAAATTTTTTTTCTCACAAACTCTTTTAATTATAAAGAAAAAGGTTTGTTGTTATTTAAAGAGAAAGAGAAAAAAAATTTATAATGAAGGATTTTTTAATGGGCCACGTCTGTAAGGATATTACCTTTCTTTACTTTTTTTAAAAGAGGTTATAAGGGAAAAAATTAAAAAAGGTTTATAAAAGTCGATTAGATATTTCATCCTAACATTTAGAACAGAATTCTTAGGGTAGCTTTTTATAGAAGACCAATTTTCACTTGACTTTCCGATTCCGAACTTTTTGACATTTTTCCCTAACTTTTAAGTTTAAAAAATTAATTTTTATAACTTTTGAGAGGCCAGGAAAAATCCTTTTAAGGTGGTAACATCAAATTAATACAGCATTTAGAGGGATCTGCCTAGACCCTTCTATCCTGCCATCAATTCTGCCGTTTACCCTGCCTTCTATCCTGCCTAATGAGTCCTTCTCACACCTACCTTGGATGACCTTTTCTCTCTGGCCTTTCACGCTGCATTCCTTCCCGCCTTCTAACTTGCCTTTTATCCTGCCTATAATTATAGCCTTCCATCCTGCCTTCTACTCAGCCTTCAATCCTTCCTTCAATCCTGCCAAACGAGTCCTTCTCACACCTACCTTTGATGACCTTTTCTCTCTTGCCTTTTAAGCTAGCTCTTATCCTGCCTTCTAACTTGCCTTCTGTCCTGCCTATCCTGCCTACACCAGAAAATCGACAGAAATGGCCAAAAATCCCGTAAAAAATATGTTTAACGCCCGGACACCTGATTAATCGGGTGTAACCTAGCAACCTAGAAAAACTGTTAAAAATTTGTCGGAACGCAGAGTTTCTTGGCCCAATAACCGAGGAAAACGCCGGAAAATTGTGTAAAAGACATTTCCTTTATATAAAAAAAAAAATTGAGGGAAACTTCAGAAAAGAAGGAGAAAAGGAGTTGTCTGCTAAAAGAGAAAAAGCGCCAAAAAGTGATGTTTATTTATAGTTCCTTATTATTTATTTTGCTAATAAGGGATGCACCCTAAGAGGACACTTATACATTTCTTCTCTTATAGATATCTTTTGTTTGGACGACTGCTAAATGCGACATTGAAGTTTTAGAAAAAGTAGGGGAAAAAACTAAGGGGTAATCGTATAGGCGTAAACACCCTTCCGTTGACTTTGAGCCAATTACAAGCGAGGGTTGTTTGAACGTTGACGACGATAACGAGTGTCCTCAGTCAAAGCTATTTAATTAGGATTTCGTCAACAGAGGAAGTAACCTTTATTTGCGTTTTGCCTCTTTCCCGCCCCATTTTCGGAGGGATTTCCTGATTATGCTCTCCCCGCTGACACCACTATATCAAAAAAACCTCTCTTTTTGGCTACAATGAAATTTTTTGCTTTAAACTAAGGACTTTTAAATTGGAAAGAAATTATTTACAAACAAAGGAGGGCTGTAGAAGTTTCCATTACGGACGAGTGACTTCCTTGTCGTTAACCGCTTGTGTGTCTGGCAACGATTTATGGCTCAGGACTCTTTCCCTCCTTGGCATTCAGGTAATATATCTTCGATTCACGTACCAGAGTACTTTTTCCAGTTTACCCACTATTAATTATTGCTAAGGGGCGAACAAAAACCTGGAAATAACGTTTGACATACTGTGATCAGGTGGCCATCCATATCGGCTTATCACCAAGGAGCCTGGGGTTCGATCCCTGCATTGGTTACTTGGTGGCAGCGCTTGGATTTTACCTAGTCCTAAAATTCTGCCTTCACTTTTGATATTTTGTTTTTTTAAAGCTTAAAAAACGCCTAGAAGCGAAAAATTTTCCTTGAAACAAGGGTGGGAGAAGGCAAACAAGTTTATGGAAATTCACTTCAACCTCACTCCCTTTTCCCCCTTCCTTTACTCCTCGATTCCTGTCTAAAACTTTGTGAACCCTTAAAGTACAACGTAAAATCAAACGCTTTATCCCCACGCGGCGAGATGCGCGCTAAACTTCGACTTCCACCACCCTTTCAGGGCAATCTCACGTGCCATCAGGGTGAAGCCTTTTAGATTTTGAGTTCATGGACTAAATAAACATATTTGAACACCATCTGTTGATAAATTAAGAAACTAACTTCAAAAATCGATTCACAACAAAAAATTTCCTTTAGAAACCACTCTTATCTCAAATTGTCTTAAAAATAATCAGTTTGAGCCCCACATTTGTAAACATTCCTTGAAACACTCCCTCTCTTGACTTAAGGAAGGATTTCAAGGAAACCTTGAGATAAGGGTTCCTTCAGTATAATCTTAACATAAAATTAAAATTTAAGCGTTCCGCGCCGCCAAGCAAAACCTGACCCACGATGAAAATGTTACTTTAGATATTATTCTTTCCTCAAATCGTCCTAAACACCCTTCCTTGACCTAAGGAAGGATTTTCAAGGAAAACTTGAGATAAGGGTTCCTTCATTATAATCTTAACATAAAATTAAAATTTTATCGTTCTCCCCGCCAAGAAAACCTGACCGAA
This sequence comes from Orius insidiosus, assembly GCA_014119065.1. Classification (NCBI taxonomy): domain Eukaryota; kingdom Metazoa; phylum Arthropoda; class Insecta; order Hemiptera; family Anthocoridae; genus Orius; species Orius insidiosus. The sequence continues at coordinate 118,430 of JACGAQ010000185.1, read as the reverse complement.
AGCGGATTAAACACTAACGTATTCGAACACCATCTGTTGACTGATTAAGAAACTAACTTTATTAATCGATTCACGATAAAAATGTTACTTTAGGTTCCATTCTTTCCTCAAATCGTACTAAACCCACCCTTCCTTGACTTAAGAAAGGATTTTCAAGGAAACCTTGAGATAAGGGTTCCTTCAGTATAATCTTAACATAAAATTAAAATTTAAGCGTTCTGCCCCGCCAAGCAAAACCTGACCCACGATAAAAATGTTACTTTAGATACCATTCTTTCCTCAAATCGTACTAAACCCACTCTTCCTTGACTTAAGGAAGGATTTTCAAGGAAACCTTGAGATAGGCGCCTTCACTCTTATAAAATAAATTTTTTTTTTTGTTTTGACATACATAAAAGCGACTCATTCTACCATATTCGCTTCTTTTTTTCCGGAAAAAAGGAAAGACAAAAAAGCTTTTAAAAACGATCAATAGGTTTTTATTCGAATATTGTTCCATGGCTAAGTTTTCCACGGTTTCCGGGCGATAAAAGCGTCGTGAAGCCGGATGGATTTTTTTTTTTCTACCCGCTCCGACCCGGCGACAATTTTCAATAAGTGGTTTTTGTCGCTCGGACTCCTTTATTAGGGAATAAGAGAGTGGGATTTATAAAAGACAATCTGTGTAGGTTTTTTTTTCTGTTTCGTATTTTCTTTTTTTTTTCTCCCTTCCCCGCGCAAAGTTCTCTCATCACAAACGCAACAGAAGCCGCCAATTTTAATCTCACCCCCGGCCACATCGGTGTCGTGGTCTCACCGGGAAATAAGTTATAGTAATAGGATTAAAACTTTTCACCCCCCTCCGCTCTACGGCCTTCGTTCTAAAACTTATGAAAGAGGAGGAGGGAAAATATTCAAGCTTTATATCCCTAGTAGAACAGAAAAAAAAATTGGTTTCATCGAAAATAAACAAAATTGCATCCCTATTTTTGGTAATAAACAATAATTAAGTGATCCCCTAAAAGAAGGAAAACTCTGAAAAACTGATCTGTTTTACATGAAGTTTTCCTCAGTTTTGGGACAAAAAAACCCTCTCTTTCCCCGATTTTTGGTCGACTTTTTTGTGTGCCTACAAATCGTCCGAAAGTATTCTCGTCCTAACAGGCTACGCCCCTTTTTAGGACGAGATGACAGTAGGACGAGAAAACAATCGGACAAGTGGATTTCAATTTTCATACAATTTTTTAAATATTATACTTTAATAAAATATAAATCATCTCGTCCGAAAGTATTCTCGTAATACTGTCTTCTCGTCCTAAAACTAACGTACAAAAATTGCTGCGTCGGAGAAATGCGGCAGCGTTCCGCCCAGCAAGTTTTAAACTCCTTTTTGCGCCTACCGAACTCATCATCCATCCCAGGGCCGCCTACAGGGTGAGCAAAACCTTGCGAGAGGAAAAAAATTAACCCCCTTGTGTCATAAAACGAGCTGTTCCTCGCGAGAAAAAAAAATTAACCCCCTTTTGTCATAAAACGAGCACATCCTCGCGAGAGGAAAAAAATTAACCCACTTGTGTCACAAAACGAGCTGATCCTCGCAAAAATAAACAAACAAACCGACCGTGACTTGCGGGGGTCTTCTCGTCCTACTGTCATCTCGTCCTAAAAAGGGGGGTAGCCTGTTAGGACGAGAATACTTTCGGACGAGATGTGTGCCCCCGACTTTTTATCCCGCTTTTTCTTCCGAGAATCCAATTTCTTACAATGATTTCGGGCTTTCCGTTGTCTCCTCCGACCAAGGAAACCTCTTTTACCCTTCTTGGGAGTTAACCTCGATTTTTTGAAGGAAAAACCACCTGGTTGCAGGCGTTTTTCTGGCTCTTTCGGCCAAAAAACACCCTTTTTATCCGGTTTCTGGCTTTTTCTGTCTCTTTTGACCGAGAAAATTTCATTTTTTTGGACTTCTCCTTAGTTTTTTAACAGAAAAACTATCTTTTTTGGGAGAATTTACTGGGATTCTCTACGTCGTTTGATTGAAATGTATACGTGTATATTGCGGTTCGCCATAATGCATTTGACCATAAAATAACAGCGAGTTTCCGTTCAACATAAAAAATCTGCAACTCAACATAAAGAAAATAATCGAAAACGTGCATTTGAACATAATACATCTCACCATAAAGAAGAGATTTAACACTTGTCGTTTCGACATAAAATTTGTCGTTTCAACATAACGCAGTTTAACATAAAGGAAACTTACATTTTAAAGAACTTGTCGTATCGACATAATGTCGTTTGGGCATAATGCATCGCACCATACACTAGGCACAGCCAAAGAGCAAGCCTATTTTCGCCGTTTAAAACGCGATCATGTAGAATCGACGAATTGTGCGAATTGCATTATGGTGATCTGTCAAGTTTTTAGGTTTTTGTCGTTTCGCCATAATCGTTAAACGGCGAAAGTAGGCTCTTTGGCTGTCCATAGTTTATGGTGAGGTTTATACCAATCGACAGAATCAGTTTTATGGTGAAACCACAATTTTAAAGAGAGGCTTTTATGGTGAGAAGCGTTATGGTGACTTTCACTTTTTATATGTCGACTTGCATTTATTGAAAAAGTCGTTTATGGCGAAACGCTTTATGTTGAAATGTATTATGCTCAAAATTTTTGAACTTTTGAGAGCTTAATGTTCTATTATGCCGAAACGCATTTGGTGAACTACAGATTTTTTTATGTCGAAATGCAGGTTTTTTTTATGTTGAACTGCTTTAGGGTGAAATGCGTTATGTTGAAAGGTGTTCTCCCGTTTGATTGCAACTTAAACCGCCATCATCATCGTTTTCCTCTGCCATTAGATCAAGGATGTCTTTTTAGCTTTTCAATGAATTTTTTGGGGAATTTTAGGGAAATTTTTTTGAGGGGCCTTAAGTAAAACAACCATAAATCCTCTATTTTTTCTCAAACTTTGATGTCGAATTTAGCAGTCAGGTCGTCGAATCTTTGTCACGTCTCAACAGGAACTCTGATTTGCTGAGTTGACGTCTCATGAAGTATTCGTAGACGAGGAGCCGTTACATAATTTACACGTTTTATACACGTTCGTAAACAAAGGGAATCCTCTTGATACCATACGAAATAATTAAATAGTTTCTCTATTCCGGGTGGTATTTAATATTTGAAGGATTCAAAAAGACGGCAATAAGTTGCTCTTAAGTCCATAAAAATCTCAGATTTTTTCTTTTCCTCTCAATCTTTTAAAGATTAACCATAAATTTACTTGACTTCCGGCCCAAAAAAGAGGTTGGGGTCGAGGAGTCGGAATTCTTTGCTAACTGTGGACATCGAATGATGCAATGCCATCATTCAACCACTCGGGCGAAGGCTGGCACAGCATTCCAAGGATGGTAGTGGCCGAGGACAGCTTGGAGGATGAGGAAGCGGCGCAGCAAGTCTGAGGTTGGCTAGCCTGAGGTTGGCTAAGCCTAGTACACTGGAGACCGGCTCTAGAGACAAGTGAAGAGACTGACTTGAATAGTCAAATGGGCTGGTTTTTTTTCGCCCTGCCGCGTACCCACGAGTAGACCCGATCTATAGACCTGATCTACGGCGGTCTATGGCTGTCTCTGAGACTGGGCGGCTGTCACCAAAAATCGCAGTTCTCAGTTTGAAGACAAAAGACAAGTCTAGCGCCCACACTACTCAGTCTACGCTGAATTTAAGTGTGTGCGTATTAATAAAAATGGAGGACATCGCTTTAGCAGGAATCAGTTCTTATTTGGTGACATCAAGCAAAAACGATAGGAATAGACGGTCATGAAGGTGGTGGACCACTGTTTTCCGAAGGACCTAACAAGCCAAACGGAATGATATAGAATGATAAACAAAGGTTAGGAAACAAAGGTTTGGTTTGGAGAGCGGTAAAACGGAGATGGCCGATAAAAGCCGAGTCTTCCGAAAAAGCCTAGACCGTGCGCCGACTGCGGTCAGATTGAGAACTGCGATTTTTGGTGACAGCCGCCGGACTCCAGCCATAGAACCGCCGTAGATCAGGTCTATGATCGGGTCTACAAGTGGGTACGCGGCAGGGCGAAAAAAAACCAGCCCATTTTACTATTCAACGACATCCCTGTCCCTTATACTTCCCCTCCTTTATACTCCCCCCCCCCCCCCCTCTGGATAATAAAAGACTGGAGCTCGACTGGGACTTCTTTTTACTATGAAATGCGCACAATGACCCTTAGGGGCGTGCTCCATCTAGGGTGAGATTAGTCCAAGTTGCTTTTAGTTCCAACTTTCCAAAATATAAGAACTCAAAAAACTTTAGTCCCACGTTTTATTTTTTATCATGCTTTTTTTTCGGATCTTGGCCTTATACTGAGCGCCTTTGGCAGCCGCTTCATCCCTGGCGACCTTCGGCCTGACTTTGATGAAGTACTTTATCTCGACTTTCGGCGACGAACCATTTTGTAACCATCGACCTGAGAAGAGCCAACGGAGCATTTTCGTTCACTTGCGGACCCAGAGCGAAAACAAAGTCGGAAGGAACGTTTTCAGCTTGGAAATCCGGTGAGCGGATTTGATTGAGTAAAGGACTTTTTGGATTTTGAGTGGATGATCGCTTTCTCCCCAGGGGTTCAAACTTCCAATTTTATTCGCTATCGCTCGCATCGACCGCGCGGCTTTTCGATCTTCTTCCACCAAACATTCTGGGCCATCGTCCATTTTAAAACGCGAACCTAAATTTTTTTTCTATCTAAATATTTAAACACATGATAAAACGCGCTGAGAAATTTACAGGTGGTCACAAACCATTTAAAATGTTCATTGTGGTTTACAAGTGAAATGCATTAGACGTTGATGACCACAGAACGACCGAAATACCGCGCATTTTCTTCTTAGTGACAAGAAAAGTCAAATTATTTCACTTTCCTAGATTTTGAACTAATAATATCTCATAAAAATCTTAATTAACTTCCTTAAAGAAGTTATTGTGATACCTTCCACGTCGCACAGTGGGGCCAAAATGGAAATTCGTGGCCAAAATGGGGAAAAATTAATCAAATATTTATGGTATGAATTCACGCAGATTAGTTTCTATAACCCTTAACTAACGTAACTTTATTGGAAATATGTGAAATTATATTTTTTTCCTCCTACAGCAGGTGGTTTTTTGTTGCAAATCCTACAATTGATCCTTTTCTGTTTATTTACTTAATTAACTGTAATGCTCTTGTTTTTTTGAATTTCGCTGGGTATCATTCAATTGACATCTATGTTGAGAGGTCGAAACACAATTTTTGTTAACAATGGATCACTTTTCGGCAGGTAACTAATATAATTTTATAGCTATTTCCATGTCTCCTAGTGCTTTTTTTTTAAAAATGCGATTTTTCTCGGTTGCCACGGGTTTCCTCGACCATTCTTTCAAAACTAAAACATTGAACTGTATATAACAACGCCACGTTGACAGAAATTGCCCGGAGTTGCTTTTCTTTTTTTGGCGAATTTTTTAAGTTGACAACTTTGACCAAAATTTCGACTTTCACCAAAATTTAATCTTTGACTCAGGGTATTAATTTGGATATGGCAAGAGGGTTATAATCTAATACTTTCGTCCTACCAATTTTAGCTTCTTTGCGGACCCTTCTTAAGCAGAAAAAGAAGGATATTCGTTCAAAAGTCATTGCTTTGCTAAAAGCACCAGAAGCGGAAAGTGAATAAGTAGTCGGAAATTGAAAAAAATTAATTTGATAGATTTTTTTATTATATTTTAAATCAAAATAATTTAGGTAGATTTTTTTATTTCATTTTAAAACAAATTTAACCGTTTATTTGTTAATTTTACCCCCAATCCAATATCCAGTGCCCGAAAATACTAAGATTAATGCAATAATTTTGAAAATTTTCAAAAATAACCGCTTGAAACTTATTAAAAATATTTTTAAATGCTGTTTTCTGGTTTAGAATCCAAAAATACATATAAATGGAGAGTTTCAGAATTTTGGCCATGAATTTCAAATTTGGCCCCACTGTGCGTCGGGTTTTGGGGACCGTCCGGCCGTCCGTAGCATTTTTCCGGAACACTTTAAGGCCACAGTTTTGAACCGATTTTCACCAAATTTTTACCAAATGTTCCTTAGTCGGAGAACAAGTATGAAACAAGGGCGATTTTTGAATTTCGAAAAAATGGCGGAGATATTTTAAAAACTGCGGCCGAACCGTTAGTCCGATTTTCACTAATTTACACTAATTTCTCGTTATATTTTTTACGAAATTTTGGTGTAATACAATTTTTTTTTTTTTGTTTTTCAATACCTACGTTATTAATTGGCTTTTTAGATTTTTTGTGGATAGAAAAATTTTTCGGTCAAATACACCCTAGAAGAATTGGAAAACTATCAATTGTGGGTATTACACAAACTTTTGTTCGATGCTGAAAAATGAGCCAAAAAGAGCTTTAAAAATCTAGGAGAAAGATAACAAAAATGAGCTAAAACAAGACTTTAACAACATTGTTAATACTTAGCAATTTTTTAAAATTATAGACTTTTTAGATTTTTTGTGGATAGAAAAACAATTTTTTTCGGTCAAATACACCCTGCAAGAATTGGAAAACTGTCAGTTGTGGGTATTACATAAACTTCTGTTTGAGCTGAAAAATGAGCCAGATAGACCAGAAAAAGAGCCAAAAGGCCAGAAAAAATCAGCCAGAAAGATCTCAAAAATGAGCTAAAAGACTACTTTAACAGCATTTTTGTATCGTAAAAAATAAATTTATAAAATTGTAGGCTTTTTAGATTTTTTGTGGATAGAAAAATAAATTTTTTGGTCAAATACACCCTACAGGAATTGGAAAACTGTCTGTTGTGGGTATTACATAAGCTTTTGTTCGAGCTGAAAAATGAGCCAGAAAGACCAGAAAATGAGCCATAATACTAGGGAAAAAATGAGCCAAAAACACCATAAAAAATCTTTCAGAAAGATTACAAAAATGTGCTAAAAGACTACTTTAACAACATTTTTGTAACGTAAAATATAAATGTTTAAAATTATACACTTTTTAGATATTTTGTGGATAGAAAAATATATTTTTTTCGGTCAAATACACCCTGCAAGAATTGGAAAACTGTCAGTTGAGGGTATTACATAAACTTCTGTTTGAGCTGAAAAATGAGCCAGATAGACCAGAAAAAGAGCCAAAAGGAAAGGAAAAAAATGAGCCAAAAAGGCCAGAAAAAAATCAGCCAGAAAGATCACAAAAATGAGCTAAAAGACTACTTTGACAATATTGTGAATACGTAAAAATAAAGTTTTAAAATTATAGGCTTTTTAGATTTATTATGGATAGAAAAATAAATTTTTTGGTCAAATACACCCTACAGGTATTGGAAAACTGGTTAGTGTAGACTGTAGGTATTACATAAACTTTTGTTTGAGCTGAAAAATGAGCCAAAAACACCATAAAAAATCTTCCAGAAAGATCACAAAAATGAGCTAAAAGACTACTTTAACAATATTTTTAATACGTAAAAAATAAATTTTTAAAATTATAGCATTTTTAGATTTTTTGTGGGTAGAAAAATAACTTTTGAGGTCAAATACGCCCTACTAGAATTAGAAAACTGTCTTTCGTGGGTATAACATAAACTTTTATTTGAGCTGAAAAATGAGCCAGAAAGACCAGAAAAAGAGCCAAAAAGCAAGGAAAAATTGAGCCAAAAAGACCAGCAAAAAGATCAGCATAAAAAGACCACAATAATGAGCTAAAAGGCTACTTTAACAACATTTTTAATACGTAAAAAATAAATTTTTAAAATTTATAGGCTTCTTTAATTTTTTGTGGATAGAAAAATAAATTTTTTTGTCAAATACACCCTAAAGAATTGGAAAACTGTCTGTTGTGGGTATTACATAAACTTTTGTTTGAGCTGAAAAATGAGCCAGATAGACCAGAAAAAGTTCCAGAAAGCAAGGAAAAAATGAGCCAAAAAGACCAGAGAAAAATTCAGCCAGAAAGATCACAAAAATGAGCTAAAAGACTACTTTAATAACATTTTTGTAACGTAAAAAATAAATGTTTAAAATTATAGGCTTTTTAGATTTTTTGTGGATAGAAAAAATAAATTTTTTTGGTCAAATACACCCTATTGGAATTGAAAAACTGTCTGTTGTAGGTATTAGATAAACTTTTGTTGGAGCTGAAAAATGAGCCAGAAAGACCAGAAAAAGAGCCACAAAACTAGGAAAAAATGAGCCAAAAAGACCAGCGAAAAAATCAACCAGAAAGATCACAGAAATGAGCTAAATGACTTCTTTAACTACATATTTGTAACGTAAAAAATAAATATTTAAAATTATAGGCTTTTTAGATTTTTGTGGATAAAAATAAATTTTTTGTCAAATACACCCTCGAAGAATTGGAAAACTGTCTTTTGTGGGTATTACATAAACTTTTGTTTGAGCTGAAAAATGAGCTTAAAGGACCATAAAAATCTTAATCGGCCCCTACACGGTCAGTAATAGTGACATTATCAGTAATATCATTACTATTCAAACTCCTCGTCATTCCATATCATCATTACATGTTCACCTTACACCGTCATTCGAAAAATCATTTTTTTCTTCAGTATTGCATTGACAGAAGACTAAGTAATGACGCAGTAATGGCGGGAGCCCTCCCTACACCATCAATACTAATGACAGTATCCCCACCATTTTCGGTAATGATGAGCTGGATCAGGAAATCCGGATCCTCATCATTACTTATCGTCAATCCAACTTTGTCCACCTTACACGATCATTATTACTGTCATTTTGATAAGGTAATGTCATTATTACTGACCGTGTAGGGGCCGCTTTAGAGAAAGATAACAAAAGTGAGCTAAAACACTACTTTAACAACATTCTTGATACTTAGCAATAAATTTCTAAAATTATAGGCTTTTTGGATTTTTGGTGGATAGAAAAATAAATTCTTTTGGTCAATTACACCCGACAGGAATTGGAAAACTGTCTGTTGTGGGTATTACACAAACTTTTGTTTGAGCTAAAAAATGAGCTAGATAGACCAGAAAATGAGCCCAAAAGAAAGGAAAAAAATGAGCCAAAAAGACCAGCGAAAAAATCAGCCAGAATGATCACAAAAATGAGCTAAAAGACTACTTTAACAACATTTTTGTAACAAAATAAATGTTTAAAATTATAGGGTTTTTAGTTTTTTTTGTAGATAGAAAAATAAATTCGTTTGTTCAAATACACACTACAAGAATTGAAAAACTGTTTGTTGTGGGTATTACATAAACTTTTGTTTGAGATGAAAAATGAGCCAGAAAGGCCAGAAAAAGAGCCAGAAAGCAAGGAAAAAGTGAGCCAAAAAGACCAGAAAAAAATCAGCCAAAAAAGACCACAAAAATGACTTAAAGGCTACTTTAACAACATTTTTAATGCGTAAAAATAAATTTTAAAATTATAGGATTTTTCGATTTTTTGTGGATAGAAAAATAACTTTTGTGGTACCGCCCTACAAGAATTGGATAACTGTTTGTTGTGAGTATTACACTAACTTTTATTTGAGCCGAAAAATGAGCCAGAAAGACAAGAAAAAGAGCCAGAAAGCAAGGAAAAAATGATCCAAAAAGACCAGAAAAAATCAGCCCAAAAAGACCACAAAATGAGCTAAAAGACTACTTTAACAACATTTTTGTAACGTTAAAAATAAATGTTTTAAATTATAAGCTTTTAAGATTTTTTGTGGATAGAAAAGTAAATTTTTCGGTCAAATACACCCTAGAAGAATTGGAAACCTTTCGACTATTCTCTTCATCTACTTTGAAAAGGGTGGAACACTTCCATACACCTAAAAAAACTTGATTATTTTTGAAAAATGCAAAAACTTATTATCAGTTCAAGTATTTACATAATTATATTGTTATTCGAGCTGTAATTTCAAATTTAAATAACAGATGGCATAACGATGAACACATCAAGCAAACAGCCATTACCGATAACCTTCCTGAAATCTAAGAACAGAATAAACTTAATTTTTACTTTGACATCCCGGTAAACTTATAATTTTAAAGATTCTTTTTCGAAATGGAAAGCCTTTTTGTCACGATATTAATGGTGTATTTAGGTTTTATAACTGTAAGTATTTTTTTGTCACTTTTATTCTTTTAATGTCTTTTTTTGATATTTTAGAGGGATGTATGCGGTGAATTTAGCGCTGAAGACTGTTGGGCTTTGGGGATGAATAAAGCGACTTTGCTCTGCTCTTCATGTGACCAACTTCAAAAACATGACTTGGAAGTTCTGCGGTAAGATGCAGGGTTGCCAATTTATAGTTACATGTCAACTTATGTTTTTTTTAGTGAGCATTGTTTGAACTGTTGTAATAAAGATGAGAATGAACCGTCGGTTAAGAAATATCCGAAGGCGACGCTTGAAGTTTGCACCTGTAAATTCGGCGCTTATCCTCAAATTCAAGGTCTTTTTGTTTGTCTTAATTTTTTGAACTGATCTGATTGCTTTATTATTTAATGGTATTTTTATGGCTCATTGTTGGTCCTAACAGCCTGAGAATGGTCTTTAAAATGAGCAACTTTCATCTAAAAATCCCATAATCTTATAAAATTTATTTTTTACGTATTAAAATTGTTGGTGAAGTAGTCTTTTAGCTCATTTTTGTCTTTTGCATGCCATAGGCTCATTAAAGCCTATAATTCATTTATGGCTTATTTTTTGTGGTCTTCTGGCTGATTTTTTTTTGGTCTTTATGGCTTATTTTTTGTGGTCTTTTTTGGCTGGCCTTTTTGGCTCATTTTTTCTTGCTTTCTGGCTCTTTTGTGGTCTTTTTTGGCTCATTATTCAGCTCAAACAAAAGTTTATGTAATACCCACAACAGACAGTTTTCCAATTCTTGTAGGGTGTATTTGACCAAAAAAATTTATTTTTCTATCCACAAAAATCTAAAAAGCCTATAATTTTAAACATTTATTGCTAAGTATTGAAAACGTTGTTAAAGTTGCCTTTTAGCTCATTTTTTATGGTCTTTTTGGCTCATTTTTCCTTGCTTTCTGGCTCTTTTTCTGGTCTTTCTGGCTCATTTTTCAGCTCAAATAACAATTTGTGTAATACCCACCACAGACAGTTTTCCATTTCTTCTAGGGCTTATTTGACCACAAAAGTTTTTTCTATCCACAAAAATCTAAAATGCCTATAATTTTAAAAATTTATTGCTAAGTATTAAAAATGTTGTTAAAGTATATACTGTTTACTGTTTTAGCTAATTTTTGGTATATTTTTCAAAGATTTTTTATTGTCTTTTTGGCTCATTTTTTTCTAGTTTTCTGGTCTTTTTGCCTCTTTTTTCATCTCAAGCAAAACCTTATGTAATATCCACAACAGTTTTCCAATTCCAGTAGGGTGTATTTGACCAAAAAATTTATTTTTCTATCCACAAAAAATCTAAAAAGCCTATAATTTTAAAAATTTATTTTTATGTCTTAAAAAATATTGTTAAAGTAGCCTTTAAGTCATTTTTGTGGTCTTTTTGGCTGATTTTTTTTTTGCTGGTCTTTTTGGCTCATTTTTTCCTTGCTTTCTGGCTCTTTTTCTGGTCTTTCTGGCTCATTTTTCAGGCTCAAACAAAAGTTTGTGTAATACCCACAACAGACAGTTTTTCGATTCCTGTAGGGTGTATTTGACCAAAAAATTTATTTTGCTATCCCTAAAAAATCTAAAAAGCCTATAATTTTAAAAATTTATTGCTAAGTATTAAAAATGTTAAAGTAGCCTTTTAGCTCATTTTTGTGGTCTTTTTTGGCTAATTTTTTTTCTGTTCTTTTTGGCTGATTTTTTCCTTGCTTTCTGGCTCATTTTTCTGGTCAAATAAAAGTTTATGTAATACCCACAACAGACAGTTTTCCAAATCCTGTAGGGTGTATTTGACCACAAAATTTATTTTTCTATCCACAAAAAATCAACAACAATTTTTTTTTTCAGCATTCGTCAAATCAGATAAGCCGGCGAAGTTCCCGAATCTGACGATTCGCTATGTCCGAGGTCTCGACCCGATAATCAAACTCTTCGATCAAACCGGAAACGTCCAAGAGGTAATCAAAAATCAATTTTTATTGCCAATTTTAATTGCTTTTTATTACCTCAGGTTTTAGCGATTGAACGATGGGATACCGACGCTGTGGAAGACTTTTGAAAACTCATCTTGAACCTGCCAATCTGGATGATGACGATTATCTTAAAACCAATAAAGTCTGATTCTAAATCATGCAAAAATTTAATTAAAATTGTTTTTTAAAATTTTTTTGTGGCCTATTTAGATATCCCAAGATTTTATATTCATTTTAAAGATTTTTTGTAGGTTTCAGATTCAAAAAATTTTGGTGGCGTCTGACGCCGGATTCTCGGCGCTACTGGCGCAGCACTTTTCCCTCACTTCTCCCCGACTACTCCCAGCGCCCAGCAAAGCACAGAAAGCAACGAGTGATGCGATCATCATGTAGTTCATTTCTTCCCCAACAGGGGGCCAGTTTTTGCATGTCGCTAGCCCCACGGGAAGCGAAGGTGTTAAATATCTTAGAGAGGCTTCTCGCTGGCGCCGCTGGGCAACTAAAGTCGCCTGCGGTCTCCAAAGGGTTAAACTGGAGACTGCGGAAAGTCCCAATGCCTTCAGGATTATGAGCAAACACAAGAAAACATAAAAATCATCTTTACCATTTATTTCAGAGCAAAAGAGCAGGTAAATTTAAAGTAAAAAAAATTTCTAACGAAAAAAAATTACAACTCATCATTTTAAAAAAACCTAAATAACCTTAACAGGTACTCATTTATAGTATTTCCAAACAAAAAATACTCAATAATTTAATTTTTTAAATAATTTACTACAATCCAATTAAAAAAATGTAAAAAAAAGAAAGGAAAAAAATTAAGTAAAAAACTACAATACTAGAAAATAAATAAGCATGTCATACTTTAGTGAACAGAAAAAAAAGGACACCTTAAATGATAATACTTCACAAAATTTACAATACTTATTCAATTATAAAAATTATAATTGATTACAATTATTTCTATATTTTTTTTTCCACAAAACTAAAGTAAATGACTAGACTTTTTAAATTATTTCGAAGACGGATGAGTGAAAATCTATTGCTCTTTCTGAAAAAGATAAAAATAACGTAAGGAATCAAACATAAGAAGGAAAGGGAGAAAAAAAAATTAGGCCCCAGTGGGCTTTGAACCTATGACCTATAGGTTACCTGCCCAGCTAACTGATCTAAAAACCTAGTTCTTAGCATGTTCGCCATGTTTTCTTAACTTCTTTCTCCTTTATTTTTTCCTGAAATTCAATTTTTAGGAAGACAGGTTGACACTGAGGTAGCCTGTGTAGGTTGAGTATGCAACGGAAAGGTCATAGGTTCAAATCACACTGGGAGAAACTTTTTTTTTTCGGTGCACTTACCAGCAAAGGATAAAGGAACGTGGAACGAGAGTCGGAGCCGAATTCGTTGACTGCGGTACAGCGATAGCTCCCCATATCTGACCATCTTAAGTTCGGAATGAATAAATCGCCGTTATCGAGTACCTCAAACCGTTCAGGGACCGAATGGTCTTCTTTCGTCCATTTTATCGTCGGCGTCGGTACTCCACTCGCCCGACAAGGTATGACAACGTCGAGACCCATTTCTTGCATCATTGTCGGTGAATAAAGCGTTATTCGGGCTTTTCCTTTCGTTATTTTACATCCAGTTTTCGTCCCTGGCCCTACAAAAACCACACTAGTTTCTATACTTAAAAAAATTTTGTTTTCCTTACTAGCTCTATGGACAATAACATTAGTCGACCCAGTTTCATCTCTGGCACCTCTGGTTGATCCTTTGCAGTAATAAATTCCGCTGTGCAAAACTGAAGCGCACGGCGCGACAAACTTCTGTTCTAACCGCACGATTCCCAACGGTGATATATCATTTTCTTCTTCTATTTCCTGTTTAAAGAAAATAATTAAAATAACAGTAAATAGATAATTAGTTTCTTAACTTTATGACTTGAAAACTGTACTTTTAATTTTTCTTTTTTTTTTTTTTTAATTTTACCTCGGTAATTCGTAGGTTTCCTTTATACCATCCTATCTGAGGTATCCGGCTTGATTGTGCTTCACAAGTCAACGAGAGCGTTTCACCTTCCACAAGATGGATTTCACGATTTTCATGGAGGTTTTTGATGTGGACGTAGTCTGTCAGGAACGTCGGCTTTGAATTATCTGTGTAAAAAATAATTTAGACATGTCCAAACATGAAAAAGAGAAGGTTAACTGATAAGCGATAATCGATTATTTAGGAAGTTGGCAACATTGATAACAAACGTCATCAAGTTTAAAGAAGTCTTACTTTAAACTTTGAGTATATAAAGTTTCCTAATTATTATGTACTTTATATACTCAAAGGTTTAAGCTTAAAAAAAAAGATACTTACAGTTAAAAGGGCGGAGATCATTCTGAAACAAAATAAAAAATCTAATTAATTTTTGTTTTTAAAACACATCTACCGCTAATAAGGATAAAAATGATTTAGACAAGCCAAAAAATAAGGTTAACTGACAAAATATTAACAATCGTTTGTTTAAGATGGCTACCCTGAATTCAAACGTCATCAAGCATTTTATCTTTAGGTTTTGAAGAGGAATAGGGCAAGAAGCGTGAGGTTAACCTTATGATTAGCAACGCTCGTGCCTGTTCCGAAATCTAATTGATTTGGCGAATATTTTATATTTTTTGTCTTCTAAAAGAATGTGGTTTTTTTTTGAAAAACATAAATTAATCCCAAAAAAAGGAATGAGAGAGAGAAAAAAGTAGTTATTTGAAGAGCTTACTAACGAAAACGTCCTTAAAGAGAAGTAAAATATAGGAGGGGAAGTATGAAAGAGAGGAAGTATAACCTCCTCAACCTATAAAGTTGAGGGGAAAGTATAAGGGAAAGGGAAGTATAAGGGAGGGGAAGTTTCATACCTCTTTCAAGTTCAAGAAGTATTTTAACTCTTTAAGTTTAAGGTTTTTTTCAAAATTAAAATTTTCAAAGTTTTTTTTTAAATATTAAGGTAGAAATTATGGGATTTTTGCCCAAGGGAGGTCCCTCTCTTAACGGGTGAAAGCATCAAATTTCTCCCTACAAAAAAAAATTGCCCCTTTTACATTCTTGTAAGAGGGAAGATTTTGCGAAAATTTGTAAAAAATCTGTTGAAAACTGTGTCTGTGAAGTGTTCCGGAAAATGCTACGGCCGGCCGGCACCACTGACAAAGTTGAGATCGGTAGAGATCCAATATTTGATTTGACCCTACGGGAACTGGAAGACCCTTCCCCAAAAACCCGACATGGAGGTCCAAAAACCAAGAAAAACGTAATTTTGTCGTTGGGGGGGGGGGGGGAGGGGAGGTTGGCCAAAATAATAAGAACATCCCAAAATTTGGTAAAAAGATTGTTTTTTGACGGCCAAAATTCCCCAAAAATTGTGGTTTGATAAATTATAGGGGGGGGGGGGGGGGTTAAAAAAGGGGTTTTTGGGCCAAAAACCAGGAAAAACGTAATTTTGTCGTTGGGGGGGGGGGGGGGGGTTGCCCAAAATAATAAGGACATCCCAAAATTTGGATAAAAGATTGTTTTTTGACGGCGAAAAATCCCCAAACATTGTGGTTTGATAAATTATAGGAGGGGGGTTTGACTTCAAACGTATTTAAAGGAATACGAATGGAGAGCAAGATTTTCCACTATGGATGGTCTTTTTGACGATTTCGTCCTCGCGGTGCAGACTTTTTACCCCCAGAGGAACGATTAATAAATAACTATATAGACCAAAATTGTATGTTGATTTTATTTATTTATTTATTGATATAAAGCATTAATTTAAAATTAATTATAAAATTATTTATAGGAAATGGTCCACCTGATGAGTCGTATTACGCCGAAACCGGTCGTGGAATATCCGTTTTTTTCATTCTTTCTCCCTCTGTGACTTTTCATAGCAACAAATACACGTTCCCGCAGGGTCCATAATACCGTCTAATGAAAGTCAAGTAAAAAGTGTAGGAGAGTGAAAAATAAGGAAATAGTCCACCTGATGAGTCGTATTACGCCGAAACCGGTCGTGGAATATCATAGCAAAATTATTTATATTTTATCACTTTATGCTCAAAATAACGGGAACCAAACCAGTGAACGTTCACTAAGCGGAGCAGTATCAGTGTATTAGAATGAGTGGAACAGTTAACGAACCTCCCATAGACCTCGTTTAAAAAAAACTTCTTCTTCCCTCCTTATGAGGGTTTCTGTAAGTCCCTTTACGGTCAAAACAGGTAAAAGCAGGTAAAAGATTAGCGCGTCTGTCTTAGACAGACTGAACCCGAAAATCGGTTGAAAACTGTGTCTCAGTGTTCCGGAAAAATGCTACGGCCGGCCGGCACCACAGACAAAGTTGAGATCAGTAAAGATCAATATTCGATTTGACCCTCCGGGTCTGGAAGACCCATCCAAAACCCGACATGGAGGGTATCACAATAACTTCTTTTTAGGAAAATGTTGCTCAAAAGCTGAAAAAAACGCCAAAAAATTTGGTATATAGGGGGCTCCCTATTGTATAAAAAAGAGGAAAAAAAAATGAATGACGTCTTTGTCGTGATTGTTTTCAAAATAACATGAATTCTTCAGAGAGAAAGAAAAAATTTTTTCATCTTTCCTCAATTACGTTATTTTTGAAAAAAAAAATTGTCTTTTATCCTCGTTTTAACTTTTAGGCTTTCTGCGTACGTTTAATTTTCATATTTCTGACATTTTCCTTTCAAACCTACATGAAAATGTTATAATAAAAAGAGATAAGCGATTCCTAAAATATCCCTTTCGTACGCCTACCTTTTTATACAAAAAAAAACCCTTCTTAGTTTTCACCTTTCTCACCTTTTCCTAAACGACCTCCATTATAAATAAATTAATTGAAATTTGAAGAGTTTTCAATGAATGAAAAAGAGCAATTTAAATGAAGCTTTTAATTATTTATAGAAATTTTAAAAATTAAATTTTGAATTGGATTGAATCTAATTGGAAAAATCAAATTGAACGCTTTTTAAAAACGATTCTGAATGTATAATGGCTCCTGAATTTTTTCAAATTCGACTTTTTAACGACCTTCATAAAATATTAAATTGAATTTTTTAAACCATTGGTCTTTCTGACCTTCGAGGGTATTACAACTTATACGGAAATCAGTGCGTATTAAATTAAAATAAACAAAAATACGAGGAAACCGGTTTTTATGAAATTGCTTGTCTGAGACGCAGTAGGTTAATTTAAGACATTAAAATCTTGTTATAAAATGCGTAGAAAAAATATTTTTTCGCCCCAGAAGACTTAAGAACTTTTTTTTCCTGCTTCTTTTTATGCCTGTAGCGTAAGGCAATTTCATGATATTTAGGTCATAGTTGTTGCTTCTTATCTCCATGTCCCAAACCTTGTTTTATCCACATTGGGTGAATTTTTTTTCTTATTTTAAAGATTTTATTTATGTTTTTCCTGAGAAAAGGAGGACAAGTGGTTCCGGTACTTCACAAATCGTTCAATCGTAAAAGAAATTTGAGATCAGCTGGATGCAGTAGATTTTGCAGAGAAAGGTGTGACGCATATGTGCGTTAATGAAGGGGTCATTATTTTTTTAAGTCGGCGTTTTTAGTTCTAGAAAGGGTTAAACGCCGCCTCAGCGTTTGAACCGTGTGAAATAAAGTTTCCCACAGCTTCCAGAGAACCCCCTCGCGAGGTTTAACTCATTCAAAACCCGATGCACCATCAGCAATGATAGAAAAATTTTATCTTACTTTTTATACACGCTTGTTTTTTTTTTCTCACAACTATGTGGGATTGTTTTCCTTAAGCGAAGGAGGGTGGGGGCAATAAAAAGTTTAAATGTAACATAATAATTTACGAGGTAATTTCCTTTCATTTTTTAAATTATTATTGTTTTCCTTCATATAATTCATCCCTAATGTTTTAATACTTTTCGCCCACGTTTGTCTGGAGAATTATAACGTAGGTTTTCTGCTCTTTGATTTTAATAGCTAGACGCTAAAAAACAAATAACCTCAAAATTCTGCTTTTGATTGGCCTTTTTCATGCATATTTTATGGGATTTTACACTTTTTTCTAAGCCCTTGGTGGACTTTGGGGGCTTTTGGGACTTAGCAACGTTTTTTCTTTTTTTCTAGTTCGGAAACGCCCGTTTTATCAGGTGTTCAGGCGCTTTTTTATCGAGTTTTTGGTCATTTTCTTCATTTTTGGCGTAGAAAAACAGGTTTATCAGGTGTTCAGGCACTTTCAGAACTTTTATTACCGAGTTTTGGTCATTTTCTTCATATTTGGCGTAGAAAAAAGGTTTATTAGGTGTTCAGGCGCTTTAAGATCTTTTTTACCGATTTTTTGGTCATTTTCTTCATGTTTGGCGTAAAAACACCGGTTTATCAGGTGTTCAGGCGCTTTAAGATCTTTATTTAACGAGTTTTTGGTCGTTTTCTTCATTTTTGGCGTAGAAACACCGGTTTATCAGGTGCACAGGCGCTTTATGATTTTTTACCGAGTTTTTGGTCATTTTCTTCACTTTTGGCGTAGAAACACGGTTATAAAGTGTTCAGGCGCTTTGAGATCTTGTTTACCAAGTTTTTGGTCTTTTCTTCATTTTGGCGTAGAAACACCGGTTTATCAGGTGTTCAGGCGCTTTAAGATCTTTATTTAACGAGTTTTTGGTCGTTTCTTCATTTTTGGCGTAGAAACACCGGTTTATCAGGTGCACAGGCGCTTTATATTTTTTACCGAGTTTTTGGTCATTTTCTTCACTTTTGGCGTAGAAACACCGGTTAATAAAGTGTTCAGGCGCTTTGAGATCTTGTTTACCAAGTTTTTGGTCTTTTCTTCATTTTGGCGTAGAAACACCGGTTAATAAAGTGTTCAGGCGCTTTGAGATCTTGTTTACCAAGTTTTTGGTCTTTTCTTCATTTTGGCGTAGAAACACCGGTTTATCAGGTGTTCAGGCGCTTTAAGATCTTTATTTAACGAGTTTTTGGTCGTTTTCTTCATTTTTGGCGTAGAAACACCGGTTTATCAGGTGCACAGGCGCTTTATGATCTTTTTACCGAGTTTTTGGTCATTTTCTTCACTTTTGGCGTAGAAACACCGGTTAATAAAGTGTTCAGGCGCTTTGAGATCTTGTTTACCAAGTTTTTGGTCTTTTCTTCATTTTTGGCGTAGAAACACCGGTTTATCAGGTGTTCAGGCGCTTTAAGATCTTTATAACCGAGTTTTGGTCATTTTCTTCATTTATGGCATATAAACACCGGTTTAATCAGGTTTTCAGGCGCTTTAAGATCTTTTTTACCGAGTTTTTGGTCATTTTCTTCATTTTCGGCGTAGAAACACCGGTTTATCAGGTGTTCAGGCGCTTTAAGATAATTTTACGAGTTTTTGGTCATTTCTTCATTTTCGGCGTAGAAACACCGGTTTCATTGGGTTGATACCCTATTTAATCATTGGGGGATACCCTATTTAATCGGGTGTTTGAGCGTTTTAAAACCCTATTTTTGGGTTTAGGGCCTTTTTTGTCGATTTTATGGAGGAATGACTCCCGTTTAGGCGTTCGGGCGTTTTAACATCTTTTTTACCAGATTTTGGGTCAAAATCCTCGATTTTCTCTCATGTTCTTCAATTTGGCGTAGAAACACCGTTTTCATTGGTTTCTGTGCTTTAAATACCCAATTCAATCGGGTGTTTAAGCGTTTAACACCCTATTTTTGGGGTTTAGGGCCTCTTTAGAAAACACCCGTTTAGGCGTTCGGGCGTTTTAACATCTTTTTTGGCCAGATTTTTTGGTCATTTTCTTCATTTTTGGCGTTGAAACACCGGTTTATCAGGTGTTCAGGCGCTTAAAGATAGAAAGACATCTTTATATCCGACACGAGAACCCGAAGACACGTTTTCCTCGAATCGTTTATGAAATTATGATTTACTATCATTGAAAATTAGCACATCGTTAAAGCAGAAGGTTGAATGGAAGTGCGAGACCCATCAATATTTAATGATGTAGAAGAGCGGTTAAAAAATGAAAATCCCAACGCCGCTTAACGACTATTTATACAGCGATCATTTGACGGTAAGAAAACTTAAAACACCGCGCTTTTCCCCCTACTTATTGTCCATGAAATACAAGAAAAATTAAGGATAAATTAAAGAGGGGGGGGGGGGGGGGGGGCTAAAAATTTGTTTTTGACCAAAAACCAAAAAAACGTCATTTTTTAGTTGGGGGGGGGGGGGTGCCAAAATAATAAGCATAACATCCGAAATTTTGGAAAAAAGATTGTTTTTTGACGGCCAAAATTCCTCAAAAATTGTGGTTTGATAAATTATAGGATGGGGGGGGGGGGGGGGCTAAAAAAAAAGGGTTTTTTGGATCAAAAACCAAGAAAAACGTAATTTTTTCGTTGAGGGGGAGGGGGAGTTGCTCAAAATAATAAGGACATCCCAAAATTTGGTAAAAGATCGTTTTTTGACGGCCAAAAACCACCAAAATCTTGGTTTGATAGATTATAGGAGGGGGGGGGGGGGGATTAAAAAAAGGGTTTTTTGGACCAAAAACCAGGAAAAACGTAATTTTTTCGTTGGGAGGGAGGGGTAGGCCAAAATAATAAAATCATCCCAAAATTTGGTAAAAAGATTGTTTTTTGACGGCCAAAATTCCTCAAAATGGTGGTTTGATAAATTATAGGATGGGGGGGGGGGGGGCTAAAAAATAGGGTTTTTTGGATCAAAAACTAAGAAAAACGTGATTTTTTCGTTGGTGGAGGGGGGGGGGGGGGTTGGCCAAAATAATAAGAACATCCCAAAATGTGGTAAAACCATATTTTTGACGGCCAAAAATCCCCAAAATTTGTGGTTTGATAAATTATAGGATGGGGGAGAGGAAAAAACACAAAGAAAGCCCAAGGAAAACCCAAGGGTTTTTTGGACCAAAAACCAGGAAAAAACGTGATTTTTTCGTTGGGGGGGGGGTAGGCCAAAATAATAAAATCATCCCAAATTTGGTAAAAAGATGTTTTTTGACGGCCCAAAATCCCCAAAAATTTTGGTTTAATAATTATAGGAGGGGGGGGGGACTAAAAAAAGGTTTTTGAACCAAAAACCAAGGAAAGCCCAACTTTTTCGTTGGGGGGGGGGTTGGCCCATATATAAGGAGAAGATCCAAAATTTTGATAAATAAAATGTTTTTTGACGACCGAAAATCCCCAAAAATTGTTGTTTTTAAATTAAAGGGGGGGGGGGGGGGTTAAAAATGTTTTTGGACCAAAAACCAAGAAAAAAACCAACTTTTTCGTTGGGGGGGGGCTTGCTACATTAATAAGCATAACAACCCAAAATTAGGTAAAAAAGAGTGTTTTTTGAAGACCGAAAATCACCAAAAATTGTAGTTTCCTTATCGAGAAAAATCAGAATAACTTCTTTAAGAAAGTTAAAAAAACACCGAGTCTAATGAAACCCTAAAAACCGGCCATGGAGAGAATTACAATAACTTTTCTATGAAGAAGAAAAAAAATTATTTTTTTAAATCAAAAATTAGTAAACAAGAAAAATTGCGAAAGGTTTAATGAACAAAATATTTTCTAATTGAGGCAATTATCGCAATAAAATAGCTGAATCCATAAAACGGTTTTTTTTCAACATCCAGGGAGGGAGAAAAAAAAAACCTTTAGAGTTTTATTGATGAAAGGAGATTCCATTGAAGAAGGGGAGTATCAATGAAGTCAATTAGAATGCGTCTTTAGTACACCGAGTCCTACTACAAACGTCACGCTATTTACGTAATTGATTTTTTTTTCATTCAATAATTAGCTTGTGAATTCTCTATCTTCCGGGGGTCATGAAATTACGCCTGACGTGTCAAATTCATTGCCGGCTCGTGCCGGTTTTTTTCCCCTTTTATCCTCCAAAAAAATTAATGGCACCACATAAAAAATCTTCTAACCTGTTTTTTCTATAAAAAAAATAAATAAATAATTTTTTTTAAGGTAAAATTGAAAGTTAAAAACAAATGATACCCTGGAAGATAGATTTAGGGGTCTGAACGACCCCATGTGGTCACAATGACCACTGGTCTTTATTGTCAGCTATTCGAATTTATCTTTCTATAGAATTTAGGGGCAAAAGAGTTCTTTTTGGGGAAACAATAATTAAAATTTAGGCCTAAAATTCAAGTTTTTTGTAAATTTTGTTATTTTAAAAAATGATACCCTGGAAGGCAGATTTAGGGGTCTGAATGACCCACAATGACCAATGGTCTTTATTGTCAGCTATTCGAATTTTTCTTTCAATAGAATTTAGGGGCAAAAGAGTTCTTTTTGGGGTAACAAAAATTAAAAATTTAGGCCTAAAATTCAAGTTTTTTGTAAAAGTTGTTATTTTCAAAAAATGATACCCTAGAAGGCAGATTTAGGGGTCTGAATGACCCCACAATGACCAATGGTCTTTATTGTCAGCTATTCGAATTTTTCTTTCCATAGAATTTAGGGGCAAAAGAGTTCTTTTTGGGGTAACAAAAATTAAAAATTTAGGCCTAAAATTCAAGTTTTTGTAAATTTTGTTATTTTAAAAATCGATACCCTGGAAGGCAGATTTAGGGTTCTGAATGACCCACAATGACCAATGGTCTTTATTGTCAGCTAATCAATTTTTCAAGCAATGAATTTTTCGATAGAATTTAGGGGCAAAAGAGATCTTTTTGGGATAACAAAAATTAAATATTTAGGCCTAAAATTGAAGTTGATTGTAAAAATTTATTTTAAAAAAATGATACCCTGGAAGGCAGATTTAGGGGTCTGAATGACCCCACAATGACCAATGGTCTTTATTGTCAGCTATTCGAATTTTTCTTTTATTAGAATTTGGGGCCAAATGAGTTCTTTATGGGGTAACAAAAATTAAAAATTTAAGTTAATATTTGATATTTTAGGTCAATAAAAATTTTAAAGACTACATCGTCAGATTTGTTGCTTCTTCTTTCTTCTAAGGAATCACTCTCAGCAGTGGCGAGTGCTGCGACGAAAATGGCGACAAAATATGTGATTTTCATTCTAAAATTAAAAAAAAAAACTTTAATTTTTTTTTTTTTTCGCCGGCCGGCTTTTTTGTAAGTCTTACTTACTTGGGGTATGTTCGAGGTTCGCGGGAATTCTGTTTGATATCGGTTGTCCTCTGTCTCCTTATATCTCCCCACTACCCCTTTTTCGAACCCCCCACCCAGTAACTCCTACTCCTTGTCTTAAAAACGACGAACAGAACCATCCCCTTTTTTAGGGGGTTAATTTATTTTATTACCTTTTATTACCTTTCCTTTTTATTATCGCACCTTGATTTTAACCCTGGCAGCCAAATTATAAATATATTCTATGAGGATTATAGGTGAAGAAGTTTCTTGTTCATCGACTAAAGATTTGGTGAAAATCGGTTGAAAACTGTGGCCATAAAGTGTTCCGGAAAAATGCTACGGCCGGCCGGCACTACAGACAAAGTTGAGATCGGTAAAGATCAATATTTGACCCTCCGGGGTCTGGAAGACCCTTTCCAAAAATCCGACGTTGAGGGTATCACAATAACTTCTATAATGAAGTTAAAAATCTTTTGGCATTTTCAAAATTTGGTAAAAAATCGGATGAAAGCGGCTGTAAAGTCTTCAGGAAAGTGAAGTCCCTAATCAACTAATATACCGTCCGAAGAACCGTATATGGAGGGTAATACAATAACACCGAATCCCAAAAAGGTTATAGAAAGATCAAAATTCTTAAGAATTTGGGGTCTAAACAGGAGAAATAATTATAGATTAAAAAAAATAGGTTAAAGATTAAAAAATACGTTTTAATCAATTCTTGGTTTTTAGCATGTAGACCAATTTTTAGCGCAACTTTTTTTTTTTTTTTTTTTTTTTTTTTTTGCCATGGAATAGTTGAAAATGGGTCACAAAATTTTACAGGGGTCAAATTGACCCTACATTAACCTAAAGATTTTTTTTGTTCAGTTGTCAGGTGTCTGAATGTTGAACATCTTTTTACCGGATTTCGGGTAGTTTTCATTGATTTTATGGTGTAGAAACGCCTGTTTAATCAGGTGTCGGGTGTTTAAACATCATTTTTAACGGGTTTTTGGTAGTTTATCGATTTATGGTGTAGAAACACCTGTTAATCATTTGCACGGGCGTTTAAACGTCTTTTTTACTGGGGTTTGAGTCGTTTCATAGATTATGGTGTAAAAACACCTGTTTAATCAGGTGTCCGGGCGTTTAAACGTCTTTTTTACCGGGTTTTAGGTCGTTTTATCGATATTATGGTGTAGAAACACCTGTTTAATCAGGTGTACGGGCGTTTAAACGTTCCTTTTATCGGGGTTTTGGGTCGTTTCATCGATTTTGGCTGTAGAAACACCTTTTTAATCAGGATGTTAAACATCTTTTTACCGGGTTTTTAGTCGTTTCCTTCCATTTTCAACAGTAGTAACACCTGTTTAATCAGGTGTCCGGACGTTAAACTTCTTTTACCGGGTTTTCAGTCGTTTTCATCGATTTTATGGTGTAGAAACACCAGTTTAATCAAGTGTATAGGCGTTTAAACGTTCCTTTTATCGGGGTTTTGGGTCGTTTTCATCGATTTTATGGTGTAAAAACACCTGTTTAATCAGGTGTCCAGGCGTTTAAACGTCTTTTTTACGGGGTTTTGGGTCGTTTCCGTCGATTTTCTGGTGTAGAAACCGTTTAATCAGGTATCCAGGCGTTTAAACGTCTTTTTTACAGGGGTTTCGGGTGTTTTCGTCGATTTTCTGGTGTAGAAACACCCATTTAATCAGGTGTATGGGCGTTTAAACGTTCCTTTTATCGGGGTTTTGGGTCGTTTCATCGATTTTATGGTGTAAAAACACCTGTTTAATCAGGTGTCCAGGCGTTTAAACGTCTTTTTTACGGGGTTTTGGGTCGTTTCCGTCGATTTTTGGTGTAGAAACACCTGTTTAATCAGGTGTCCAGGCGTTTAAACGTCTTTTTTACGGGTTTCGGGTGTTTTCGTCGATTTTCTGGTGTAGAAACACCCATTTAATCAGGTGTATGGGCGTTTAAACGTTCCTTTTATCGGGTTTTGGGTCGTTTTCATCGATTTTATGGTGTAGAAACACCTTTTAATTAGGTGTATGGGCGTTTAAACGTTCCGTTATCGGGTTTGGTTCGTTTTATCGATTTATGGTTAAAAACACCTGTTTAATCAGGTGTCCAGGCGTTTAAACGTCTTTTTACCGGGTTTCGGGTGTTTTCGTCGATTTTCTGGTGTAGAAACACCATTTTAATCTGGTGTATGGGAGTTTAAACGTTCCTTTTATCGGGTTTTGGGTCGTTTCCATCGCTTTTATGGTTAGAAACACCTGTTTAGGTCTCCGGGTATTAAAACGTCTTTTTTAGAGGGTTTTGGGTCGTGTGCCTTTTCATCTGATTTTCAAAAAAAATTTTTTTGGTTTTTCTTCTTTTTTATTAGACGTTATTGTACTACTCTCCGACATTTTGGCCCTAGAGAAAATTGATATTGCTTTCCTCCATTTTTTTCCGAAAATATTCTGTCCAATAATATCTTCTAATTTTAACTTATTTAACCTATTTTAACTAATTTTAACTAATTTAATAACTTCTAATTTTATTTTGATACTAAGAGATTCCCTAAGAACCGAACATGGATGGTAATACAATAACTTCTTTTTGAGAAAGTCAAGAATAAAATATTTTATTACGTCCTTACCTTAATTTAAACGCTAAACGCCGTTTGAAATAAAAATGTTTAATTTTAATTTTTTTTTAAATAAAACCTTCCGCGATTTCGGAAACTATCAAATTATAAAATGAGAAAAAAAAATAAAATTTAAAAAAAAATCAAGTGTTCTTTGTTTATATGAAAATGAGGATTAAAAATTATAAACAATATTTTGAATTGAAAAAGTTGTAATCCAATGGTTTTTAAGCCTTAGGGGCCAAAAAGGGCTTCTGAGAAAATGTTAATTTTTTTTTATTCAAAGGAAATTTTAATTGGCCTAAACATGTGTTAAGAAAAAAAATTCCACGGTACATGACGTCGCCGGATGACGCAACGAGGAATTCCCCTTAAAGTCTGGAACTATCCTCGGCGTAACTTCCTCGTCTGGCACATCCTAAATGATTGGGTTAAATGGCAATTTTGACACCATAAGACCCATTTATTAAACCCCAAACCTCCTTATAAACTCTTACAATGATGATGAAATCTTACATAAAATTTCTTTTGTTCAAACTCATAAAAAAAGGGGTCGGAAGAGGCTGAAAATTCCTTCAACTAGCAGCAAAAGGAGGCTGAAAATGCTTTTTTCTTTCAAATTGACTTTTCAGCTTTGTTCCAGCCGAATTCGAAACTCCTGGAGCATGCGCAGAAGGATCAGATGACTTCAGATTTGTCGAAAAAACAATTTGAGCCTTGTCAAAATCCTTCTACGCATGCTCCAAGAGTTTCAAACTGCGGTTGGAACTGCTAAAATAGACTATTGATTTAATACATTAAATAATTTGTATTTATATCTATTCTTGAAATATCAAGAGGTATTGAAGAAATCCCCAATCTTGAAAGTTCAATCTCTCTAATTGGGTATTACTAGGTAAATGCAGAAGGTATCCTCATAAAGTACGTTCCCCCCTTAAGTCATTCTGAAGAGAGAAAAAAAATTGTTTTCAATTTTGTAAAACCGCATTTTTTGTCCCAATTTCGTTTTGTTTGTTCAAATAATGGCAGACCTAATGAAATTTTTGACAACATTGACTGGCTAAAAAAAACCTATTTTTGACAAAATCGTACGATATTATGTAATATATATGTGGGAAAATGGGGTTGAATGTACTTAAAAAAAATACGTTTTCGTTTCTAATTTTAAACTGTGTTTTTGTCTGTGTAAAACCGCTTTCAAGCGGATTTTAAAAATTTGGAGAAGAAAAGTCGTGTTTATTGGACAAGAAAATGGGTCAAACGCAAAAAATTTGAACGGCAGGAAACACTAGAAAAACGACCAAAAAAATTAAAACGCCAAAAAGAGTGTTAAAGGTCAGAAATTTCAACAAAAACTTGAGAATCTGGTCGAAAAAGGGTCTCAGTAGCCTTTCGTGAAAACGTATACTTTTGAGAGTTTTCTACGATTTTTTAAGCGGAAAAAAACCTTATTTTTTCACGTTTTAAGGACTTTCTGGTTGACAAACACAACATTATAACCGAAATTAGATGTGGGGTAACGATATCAGAAGTGGGATAACCGATAACAGATGTAGGATGGCCGATATCAGAAGTGGGATGACCGATATCAGAAGTGGGATTACCAATATCAACCGGCTCCGTGGCTGGTGGGTTCAGTCTCTGACTCTCACCACGGAAGACCGGGGTTCGATCCCAGGTTGGGTATAGGGATTTTTGGTTGGAAGTAAAATTCCAATTAAAAATATCCCTCTACAAAATCTGTGGATAATTTAGTTAGGCCACTACTCTGGTAGTTGGCCCAAAAAGGGCGCCATGGCATTATGGCGAAAGCCCCCGCCTGGGTCTGATCCCCTCCCCTTTGTAAAAAGCCCCTGGCTTAATACAATTAACAAAAAAAAAAAAAGTAGATTGACCAATAGTAAGAGTAAGCCTCTTGCTCATTGGTCTATCTACTTCTTTTTTTTTAAATAAAAAAAGATTACCATATCAGAAGTGAGATTACCAATATCAGAAGTGAGATGAACGATATCAGAAGTGTAATGACCGATATCAGAAGTGGGATGGCTGATAACTGGGATGGCTGATATCAGAAGTGGGATAGCCTATACACAAGTTGGATAACTTATATCAGAAGTGGGATGGCCGATAACAGAAGTGGGGTGGCCGATATCAGAAGTGGGATGACCGATATCAGAAGTGGGATTACCAATATCAGAAGTGAGATGAACGATATCAGAAGTGTAATGAACGATATCAGAAGTGGGATGGCTGATAACTGGGATGGCTGATATCAGAAGGGATAGCCTATACAAGTTGGATAACTTATATCAGAAGTGGGATGGCCGATAACAGAAGTGGGATGGCTGATATCAGAAGTGGGATAGCCTATACACAAGTTGGATAACTTATATATCAGAAGTGGGATGGCCGATAACAGAAGTGGGATGGCCGATAACAGAAGAGGGATGACCTATATCAGAAGTGGGATAACCGATAACCGAAGTGGGATAGCTGATAACAGAAGTGGGATGACCGATATAAGAAGTTACATGACCGATATCAGAAGTGGGATAGCCTATACACAAGTTGGATTATCGATATTAGAAGTGGGATAGCCTACATCAGAAGTGGGATAACCGATAACCGATGTGGGGTAGCTGATACAGAAGTGGGATGACCGATATAAGAAGTGGGATAGTCTATACACAAGTGGGATTGTCGATATTAGAAGTGGGATAGCCTTTATCAGAAGTGGGATGACCGATATCAGAATGGAATGACCTATATCAGAAGTGGGATAACCGATAACCGATGTGGGATGGCTGATAACAGAAGTGGGATGGCCGATAACAGAAGTTACATGACCGATATAAGAAGTGGGATAGTCTATACACAAGTGGGATTATCGATATTAGAAGCGGGATAGCCTATATCAGAAGTGGGATGACCGATATCAGAAGTGGGATGACCGATATCAGAAATGGTTGACCGCTTTCAGAAGTGGGATTACCAATATCAGTGGGATGGCCGATAACAGAAGTGGATGACCGATAACAGAAGTGGGATGACCGATATCAGAAATGGGATAACCGATATCAGAAATGGGATAACCGATAACAGAAGTGGGATGACCGATATCAGAAGTGGGATAGCCTATACACAAGTGGGATTATCGATATTAGAAGTGGGATAGCCTATATACAAGTGAGATACCGATATCAGAAGTGGGATGACCGATATCAGAAGCTACATGACCGATATCAGAAGTCGGATAGCCTATACCCAAGTGGGATTACCGATAATAGATGTGGTATGACCGATATCAGAAGTGGGATGGCCGATATCAGATGTGGCACCACCGATATCAGAAGTGGGATATCAGAAGTTGGACCACCGATATCAGATATCAGAAGTGGGATGATGAAATTTAATTATTGGGCAAAAAAAAAAAAGTTAAAACTCTCCACTATTGTGCAAATATTGGAAATAATGTAAATTGCTTTTTCGAAGAAAAGATCTTTTTTTTTGTTAAGCCATGGTTAATTATAAATTAAACGGCGAACGTTAAGAATTTGAGTGCCCATCATTCCATTAATTTCGAATCTGGAATTTAGATAAGAAGTGAGATCCGGGTGCGAATCATAGCGTAAGAATGTTAACGTTTTACCCCCCGCGGTTTTAACCGTATTACAGATTATTAAACCGAAAGGTTACTGAGGCTTGAAAAATCGGATCAGCTGTTCCGGTAGTTTGATAAGTGCGAGGGAAAAAGGTTGGGTTGAGAAGTTTTTTAATGGATGGGAAAGATAAAAAAGATTAAAGAAGGTAGTAAAATGTGAAAGGAATGAGAGAAAGAGAAAAAAAAAGGGGAGGTTTAGGTAGTAGACGGTGACGTCAGGCCGAGCCCCCAATTCTTTTCCATTCGACTGGTCTATGGAAGAAGTCGAACTGGATGGTGAAGAGAAGGGGTCCAATTAAGACGGTCAGGTGATGTCGGGAGCCGTAGGGAGGGTTTACCTATCCGGCGAGTTCTCGGAAAGGGGACGATTGCATCAGAAAACCCGGCGCGGGAAGAAATTGATGAGAGCGAGAAAGAGAGAGAGAGAGAGGGTAAAAATTCTTTCGGCTTCGAAGCAGACGAAACGGAGTCGAAAAACGGCCCCGGAGGGCGAGTCGACTTTTGTCGTTTCGCCCGTTATTAGCATACCCACAGTTTAAACATGAGGCTATTAGTCACGTATTCTAATTTATAATAATTGATTTTTCGTTTTAAATTAAAATAGTTTTCATATTTGAAAGCGTAAAAAAATTTTTTTCACTATGAAAATTCATTAATCAAGGACAGTTTGGTAAAGTCACATTTCTTCCAGCGCCTTTCTTAGCTAAACACACACGAAAGAACAGAGAAAAGGGTTGAAGAACAAAGAAAACGCCCAAAGAGCTCAATGGGCATTGGACAAAATGTTTATGGGCCGAAACATCGAAAAAAAACACCCGAAAAAGAATGGTGTTCATGGGCCATATTCGAGGAAACGCTCATGAGAGTGTTTATCGGCAGGAGCACCGAAAAAAAAAATCCGATAAAATGGTGTTTATGGGCCTCGAGAGCCAATAAGAAAGTGTGTTTATAGGCATAAACACCGAAAAAACTCCCGAGAATCCGATGAAAACTGCGTTTATGGGCTAAATTCGACGGAAACGTAATAAGAGTGTTAGTTGGCAAAAATACCGGGAAAAAAAAGGAAAAAACACTTAAGAGTCTGATAAAAATGGTGTTTATGGGCCTCGATAAGAAAGTGTTTATAGGCATAAACACCGAAAAAAACTCCCGAGAATCCGATGAAAATGGCGTTTATGGCCCATATTCGAGGGAAAACGGTAATAAGAGTGTTTATCGGCAGGAGCACCGAAAAAACCCGATAAAAATGGTGTTTATGGGCCTCGAGAGAAGCGCCAATAAGTGTGTTTAAATACAGAAACACCGGAAAAAAAGGAAAAAACACCCGAGAGTCTGATAAAAAATTGTGTTTATGGGCTATGTTCTAGGGAAAACGCTAAAAAAGTGTTTATCGGCAGGAGCACTGAAAAAAAACCGATAAAAATGGTGTTTATGGTCCTCGAGAGAAGCGCCAATAAGTGTGTTTAAATACAGAAACACCGGAAAAAAAGGAAAAACACCCGAGAGTCTGATAAAAAATTGGTTTATGGGCTATGTTCTAGGGAAAACGCTAAAAAGTGTTTATCGGCAGGAGCACTGAAAAAACCCGATAAAAATGGTGTTTATGGTCCTCGAGAGAAGCGCCAATAAGTGTGTTTAAATACAGAAACACCGGAAAAACACCATAGAATCCGATAGATAATGGTGTTTATGGGCCATATTCGAGGGAAAACACTAATCAGATATTTCATCGGCAAAAACACCGAAAAAAAAAACTCTAAAAAATCTGATGAAAGTGGTGTTTATGGGCCTCGAGGGAAGCGCCAATAAGTGTGTTTATCGGCAGAAACACCGAAAAAAAACACAATAGAAACCGACAAGCAATGGTGTTTATGGGCCATATTCGTGGGATAAGAGAGTTTAACGGCTGAAAACACGAAAAAACCCATGAAAATCATCGGATTTGGTGTTTTTGGGCCCCGAGGGAAGCGCCAATAAGTATGTTTAGCGGCAGAAGCCAGAAACACCGAAAAAAATCACTAAACTTATCGGTTTCTATGGTGTTTTTCGGTGTTTCTGCCTTTAAACACACTTAATGCCCCTTCCCTCGATGCCCATAAACACCATTTTTATCGGATTTTTGACAGTTTCTTTCGGCAGTTACACCAAGAAGTCTAAACACCATAGACAATGGTGTTTATGGTCCATATTCGAGGGAAAACGCTAATCAGAGATTTCATCGGCATAAACACCGAAAAAACTCCCGAGAATCCGATAAAAATGGTGTTTATGGGCCTCGAGGGAAGCGCCAATAAGTGTATTTATCGGCAGAAACACTGAAAAATCACCATAGAATCCGATTAACAATGGTGTTTATTGGGCCACATTCGAGGGAAAACGCCAATCAGAGATTTCATCGGCATAAACACCGAAAAAAGTCTCGAGAATCCGATGAAAATGGCGTTTATGGGCCATATTCGAGGGAAAACGGTAGTAAGAGTGCTTATCGGTAGAAGCACCGAAAAAAACTGCCGAAAATCCGATAAAAATGGTGTTTATAGGCCTCGGGGCGCCAATAAGTGTTTATCGGCAGAAACACCGAAAAACACCATAGAAACCGATAAGCAAAGAAAGAGAGTTTAAGGGCAGAAAACCCGAAAAAACACTTGAAAATCCGATACAAATGGTGTTATGGTCCTCGAGGGAAGCGCTTCGTGTATAGACGGCAAAATGTAATCTTCAGTTGGAAACTGGGAGGAGCGAAAAATTAAAACCCCGTTTTCAATTTGTCCGATTGCCTTCTGAGAAAAATCAAAGTCAATAATTCGACCTTGTAATCTATTACTCCCGAAAGTTTTTCTTTTTTAGGCCAACCCATTTAAAGCGGTTTCGCCCGGCCATTCTTTCTCTCCAAGAACAATCGACATCATTTTTATTGTGTAAAATAAATACATTTAGTCTTTTTAAGTTCATCAAAGTTCGTTGTCCTGAAAGAATCAAGTTTTAACTCAAAGGCTTGGACTATAAACCATGATAGAACCACTGGTAATGGACAAATCTAGTTAAGTAGTTAGCGCTCAACATAGGAGGTCGTCTCACCATAAAACCAAAAGAAACAACGAAGATAAAAAATATAAAACTTCAAATTTAAAAAGAAAATTGTTTTTAAAAATGCGGAGACGGTGCCAGTCTGTCTATAAAGGCCCGACTACATTCCGATGACGTCATCCGCAATCGTTTACGATCAAAAAGGCACTTGCCGCCCCTTCCAAAATTTCAAATCTTTTTTTTCTCTAAACCTTTGGGTTAATATGGAAATCTTTTAGAAAGTAGTTACTGGAAAAATACGAGTGTTAGGTCACATACGCCACTCCAGGAATTTTTTTTTTTTTCTTCGACGCCCTCCCCACATTTCTGCTTTGGGGTAGGGGAGAGTTGTTCCTGCAGTGTCTACGTGACTATCGGTTTCCTTCACCGAGGACGAAGTTAATTGGACCACTGACTCATACGATTTGCATCTCAGATTTAGACAAAAAAGTACTTGTTTGAAAAGCTTCCAACGAATACTTCCTTAAAGAGAAGTAAAAATATAGGAGGGGGAAGTATAAAGGAGGGGAAGTATAACGGAGGGGGAAGTACAAAGGAGGGAAGTATAACGGAGGGGGAAGTATAGGATGGGGAATTTTTTTTTAATTTTTTAATTTTTTTTTTAGAATTTTTTTAAGTATCAAGGTAGAAATAATGGGATTTTTCCCAAGGGAGGTCCTTCTCGTAGTGGGTGGAAGTATGAAATTTCTCTCTACTAAAATGATGATGTAAAAAAATGATAATTTTTTTCACCAAAATTTTTTAAAAATATAAGGAGTGTTTGGTGAAAATTTGGTAAAAATCGGACCAGTGGTTCGGCCGCAGCAAATTTTTTAAAATTTCAAACAGACATATCTCCGCCATTTTTTGGAAATTCAAAAATCGCTCACTTTAGTATCTTGTTCACCGTCTAAAGAAAATTTGGTGAAAATCGGTTGAAAACTGTGGCCGTGAAGTGTTCCGGAAAATGCTACGGCCGGCCGGCACCACAGACAAATTTGAGATCGGTAAAGATCCATATTCGATTTGACCCTCCGGGGTCTGGAAGACCCATCCCCGAAAACCAGACGTGGAGGGTATCACAATAACTCGAAATTCTATTTTATCGAGGATGATAAAATTAGGAAAACATTTTCACGAAATTTTAGGAAAATTTTGAAAATTTTCTTTCAATTATTTAATATAAAAATTTATTTATTATAAAAAATTACCTATACAAAAAAACTTAAGATCATGATTTTTCTGAGGGATATTCCTCCGAGACTTCCACCGACTGATTCTGATGTGCGTTATTGACCTCACAAAATATACGTTAAGTCTAAAAAGAAATTATAATTTAGGATTTAGAGGTATTAGGACTTACAAAATGAGGAAAACCCCAGCCGCATATAAAGAGAAAGAGACAAAATAAATGGCGAGAGGTGCATTCGAAACTAAGGCCGCATAAATGATTGTAAAGCGGTGCGGCGATTATCGGAGTTAGACATTCGATGGATGAGAAAAACGAAAATAAAACCCCTAAAAAAAGAACACAATTTATGAATTTTTTCTTGGAAGGAAGTAGTGAAGGACCTGCGTGTCGACATAATACGGTTCACCATAGTGCATTTGACCATAAAAAATCGCGAGTTCACCATAATCTGCAACTCAATATAAAGAAAATAGTCGAAAACGTTCAACATAATGCATTTGAGTAGATTACATCTCACCATAATGAAGAGATTTAACTCATGTAGTTTCGACATGCTTTCATTTTAAAGAACATGTCTCACCATAAAATGTTTCTGTCGTTTAGGCATAATACATCTCTCCATAAACTACGGACAGCGAAAGAGCAAGCCTATTTTCGCCGTTTAAAATGGCGAAACGACAAAAACCCTAAAACTTGACAGTTCATTATGCAATTCGCACATCCTCTCGAGAGGAAAAAATTAACCCCCTTGTGCCATAAAACGAGCTGATCCCATTGGCTGCCTGCTTGCTTTTCTAGTTTATGGTCAGGTCCTTTATGTTGAATTGCATTATGGTGAACTGTCAAGTTTTAAGGTTTCGCCATAATCGCGTTTTAATCGTAGGCTTGCTCTTTCGCTGTCCTTAGTTTATGGTGCGATGTATTATGCCCAAACGACAGAAACAGTCTTATGACGAAACAGTAAGTTTTAAACAGAGGCTTTATGGTGAGAAACGTTATGGTGACTTGCATTTTTTTCGAATTGTATTACATATGAAAAAGTCGTTTATGGCGAAACGCTTTATGTTGAAATTATGCTCAAAATTGAACTTATGAGAGCTTTATGTTCAATTGCATTATGCCGAAACTAATTATGGTAAACTAAGATTTTTTTATGTCGGAATGCACATTTTTTTATGTTCAAACTGCTTTATGTCTCCCAATTTGACAACTTTTTTGGTGAAAAATTTGACCAAACATACCGACTTCTTCAGGTTTTATAATAGAGATTATGTTCAATTGCATTATGCCGAAACTAATTATGGTGAACTAAAGATTTTTTATGTCGGAATGCAGATTTTTTTAACTGCTTTATGTCTCCCAATTTGACAACTTTTTGGTGAAAAATTGACCAAACATACCGACTTCTTCAGGTTTTATAATATGAGAGTATTGTTCAATTGCATTATGCCGAAACTAATATGGTGAACTAAAGATTTTTTATGTCGGAATGCAGATTTTTTTATGTTCAACTGCTTTATGTCCCAATTTGACAACTTTTTTGGTAAAAATTTGACCAAACATACGACTTCTTCAGGTTTTATAATATGAGAGACGATAGATTTAACGATGGGGCCGATGACGCCTCTCAGACTCCCTAAAATCGACGCAAAATAAAAGAATGAAGAGGTCATCGCGAGCGCCATTAAAAATCCTGAAGCAGCTTTCGAAGCGAACGTTACCAGAGTAGTAGATTGTCAGACATTTTCAGCATTCTGTGCAAAACGACTAGAGCGAAAGTTGAGATCAAACCTGGAGAAAAAAAGTACTGGTTTGAAGGGTTCCCACGAAAACTTCCTTAAAGAGAAGTATATGGGGGGAAGTATATAGGAGGGGGAAGTATATGGGAGGAGACGTAACGGAGGGGGAAGTATATGGGAGGGGGGTGAGGGGGAAGTATACGGAGGGACGTAACGGAGGGGAAGTATAAGGGAAGGGGAGTATATAGGAGGGGGAAGTAACGGAGGAGACGTAAAACGGGGGGGAAGTATATACCAGGAGGTATAACAGAAAGGGAAGTATAAGGGGGTAACGGAGGGGGAAGTAAGGGAAAGTATAACGGAGGGGAAGTATAAGGGAACGAAAGTATAACGGAGGGGAGTATAAGGAACGAAAGTATAACGGGGAAGTATAAGGGAACGAAAGTATGACGGAGAGGGAAGTATAAGGGAACGAAAAGTATAACGAAGGGAGGGAAAGTATAAAAGGAGGGGAAGAATAAAGGAAGGGGGAAGTTTTGATTTTTTTTTTTTTTTTTTTAATTTTACGATTTTTTTTTTCCGAAAAATTTCCTTTTTTTGTCAAAAAATTTTTTAAGTCCTTTTTTTCGAAATTTTTTCAAGTGTCAAGGTAGAAATAATGGGCTCTTTGGCCTAGGGATGTGCCTCTCGTAATGGGTAGAAGTTTGAAATTTCTCCCTACTTAAAAAAAAAAAAATAATTAAAAAGTTGCAATTTTTTTACACCAAAAATTCGTAAAAAAATATAAGGAGTAATTGGTGAAAATTTGGTGAAAAAACAACCAACGGTTCGGCCGCAGCGAATTTTTTAAAATTTCAAACAGCCATATCTCCGCCATTTTTTCGAAATTCAAAAATCGCCCTCGTTAGTTTCTTTCACCGTCTAAAGAAATTTGTGTGAAAATTTGTGAAAATCGGATGAAAACTGTGGCCGTAAAGTGTTCCGAAAAAAATGCTACGGCCGGCCGGCACCACAGACAAGTTGAGATCGGTAAATAACTTCTTAAGGAAGTTAATATGAAGGACGGATGGTGGGACAATCTACCTTCCCGCATACTCGATTAATTATGTTCTACTTACCAAGAAGTGTAAGAAGTATCACATTGTAAGTAGTGTAATCGCTGAGAGTCCAATCAAACGCTCTCATAACCGACATATATTTTACAGGCCCTTCCCCTAAAGAAAATTTTAAAAATCCACAAAATAAAAAAAAATTTCTTACCAAAAACCGTAATTAAGTTCAGAAATGAAAGCAAAATACAAGTAAAAATCACAGCCCTTTCATAACTTAGTCGTTTCTTAGCCATAGTTTTGAATGTCATTTTGAGGTGGTCAAAACGAAAGAATTTTCTGTTTCTTTCCTTTAAAAAAATTAGAAAAATTTTTTCTTAAAAATTAATGTTTACTGGTAGTAACGGAATGGTTTCTGGTAGAAAAAATATTGCGTAAATTAAGCAAAACTATGATAGCCGTATTGATAAGAAAAGTTAGCCAAAAAGCGTTAGGCATGATTTGATAAATGTAAGGGCAGAGTAAATATCCGGCTAACATAGCCAGTTTATAACCAGTTCGGCGATACCCAGACTGAAAAAAAAAATGGTTAAAGAAAAAGAATTTTCAACTCATGAAGTCGTCTTTCCGTTGATGCTCAGGGCATTTTGGTTCTACTTACCGAAGAGCCCTAAATTGGGGCGAGGTGATGTCTGCGATGTAGCAGAAACATGAGAGTAAAGAGCCGACCATCCCTCCGGAAAGGGCGAGGGGTACAGAGCAGAAAGGAAATACGCCGGATGCAGATCTTTGATTAAAGACAAAAGTCCCCAAGTGAAGAAAAAAAGTCCATATCCTGGAATTTAAAAGAAATAAAAAATGTAAAAATAGAGGAAAACGATCTAAAAATTAAAATTGTGGTTTCTTGGCCAACATGGCAAAATGCGAGAGGCAAAGAGCAAAAAAGAAAATTTTAAAGAAACTTTTTGGTCATTTTCTTCAATTTTTTGTATCGAAAAACCCGTTTGATTAGTCTTTTAAGCGTTTGTACATCTCTTTTACCAGGTTTGGGTCGTTTTCATGATTTATGATGTAGAAACACCCGTTTAATCGTTTAAACGTCTTTTTACTGGGTTTTGGGACGTTTTATCAATTTATAGTGTAGAAACACCTGTTTAACCATCGTCCGGGGTTTAAACATCATTTTTACGGTTTTGGTCGTTTTTCGATTTATGGTGTAAAAACACCTGTTTAATCAGTGTACGGGCGTTTAAACGTCTTTTTTACCGGGTTTTGGGTCGTTTTATCGATTTTATGGTGTAGAAACCACGGGCGTTTAAATCATTTTTTTCGGTGTTTGATCGATTTTATGGTGTAGAAACACCTGTTTAATCAGTTGCACGGGCGTTTAAACGTCTTTTTTACTGGTTTTGAGTCGTTTTCATAGATTATGGTGTAAAAAACACCTGTTTTCAGTCCGGGCGTTTAAACATTTAACGGATTTTCGGTCGTTTTATAGATTTTATGGTGTAGAAACAACTGTTTAATCAGTTGCACGGGCTTTTAAACGTCTTTTTACTGGGTTTTGAGTCGTTTTCATAGATTATGGTGTAAAAACACCTGTTTAATCAGTTGTACGGGTGTTTAAACGTCTTTTTTACGGGTTTGGGTCGTTTTAGATTTATGGTGTGAAACACCTTTAATCAGGTGTACGGGCGTTTAAACGTCTTTTTTACTGGGTTTTGAGTCGTTTCATAGATTATGGTGTAAAACACCGGTTTAATCAGTGTACGGGCGTTTAAACGTCTTTTTTACTGGGTTTTGAGTCGTTTTCATAGATTATGGTGTAGAAACATGTTTAATCAGTTGCACGGGCGTTTAAACGTCTTTTTACTGGGTTTTGAGTAGTTTTCATAGATTATGGTGTAAAAACACCTGTTTAATCAGTGTACGGGCGTTTAAACGTTTTTTACGGGGTTTGGTCGTTTTCGATTTTATGGTGTAGAAAACACCTGTTTAACAGGCGTCGGGCGTTTAAATCTTTTTACGGTTTTGTCGTTTTATCGATTTTATGGTGTAGAAACACCTGTTTAATCAGTTGCACGCGCGTTTTAAATTTTTTACTGGGTTTTGAGTCGTTTTCATCGATTATGGTGTAAAAACACCTGTTTAATCAGGTGTACGGGCGTTTAAACGTCTTTTTTACGGGTTTTTTCATCGATTATGGTGTAAAAACACCTGTTTAATCGGTGTCCGGGCGTTTAAACGTCTTTTTTACGGTTTTGGGTCTTTTTCATCGATTTATGGTATAGAAACGGGTGCTCTAATGTTTTAGTCATCTCACTCTAAAAAACGCCCTAAAACGCCATATAAATGGTGTTTTTTATTAAAAATAAGGAGGAAAACTATCGAAAAACTTAGAAAAACGTCCGAAAATTGAAAAAAGGATTTTCTCTGCGTCTGGGTTCTCTGAACCGCACCACGGAGGGCATCACAATAATCTATTGGAGGAAGTTAAAAATCGTCAAAAATCATATAAATCGAGTATGGTACAAAGAATGGTTTTCTAGTCATTTACCGTCTCATAAATAAAACTCTTATCTATTCTGACTCTTGGAATTAAAATAAGTCTTACAAATATTATACCTATCGCTCCTCTCATTTTTAATTGGCCATGGAAAAAAAAAAAAAAAAAAAAAAAAAAAAAACAACGTGAAATGGCTGATTTTTGAAGTGGATCTCAAGTATTTTTGATATTAAAATTATTTTAGCATTAAAAAAAATTGTACCTATTATGATGAGATAAGGATGAACTTTCTGCCATTTCGTTGCTCCATGGGCCGCTAAAAAATGAAAGAACCGTCGGAAAAAACGTTTCGATC
Organism: Orius insidiosus; assembly: GCA_014119065.1. Lineage (NCBI taxonomy): Eukaryota > Metazoa > Arthropoda > Insecta > Hemiptera > Anthocoridae > Orius > Orius insidiosus. The sequence continues at coordinate 79,039 of JACGAQ010000185.1, read as the reverse complement.
AATAATTTAAACGTTTCTATATAAGAAATTTGTTTCTGAGCAATATTTTGTGCGTCTCCCGTGCAGTTTTCAAGGCTGTACCCTTCATAGCATGACTGTCTCAAAAATAAATTCGTAATAACCCCTTCTGAAGATATAAAAAACATAAAATGGCGATAAAAAAATTTAAAATAAAAATTACCTGCCTGAGCCATGGAGAAGACTATGCCGAATAAAATAGGCTCGACGGTGATTTTGAATTTTTGGCTTTTTCTCCTCCATCGTCTTTGTTTTGAATGTTCAATGTTCATTTTAGAATCGCATTCCCTTTTATCTACGAACATACGTCTACTGATAAAACAATTAAAATGACAAGATTGACAGCAAATAGTGAAGTACTTGGGGATTTTTTTTTTTCTCTCTCTCTCTCTCTCTCTCCACGATATGAAGTCAGTGTATATAAAAAGACGATTTTTCGTTGAAATGCTGGTCGTGACGTCATAAAAAGACAAAAGGTAACCCGATGCGATTTTAGGCATTGTTTTTAAGTAACCCAACCCAAAAGTGCAAAAAGGGGCCTCTTTAAAACTCTCGGATGCACTCCCCCGAAAAAAATTATGCGCCTTTTATTTAGGTAGGTTTTGGGTCGTTTTTATCGATTTCATGGTGTAGAAAACCTGTTTAATCAGTTGCACGGGCGTTAAACGTCTTTTTACTGGGTTTGAGCCGTTTTCATAGATTATGGTGTAAAACGCCTGTTTAATCAGATGTACGGGCGTTTAAAACGTTTTTACGGGTTTTGGGACGTTTTATCGATTTTATGGTGTAGAAACACCTGTTTAACCAGGCGTCCGGGCGTTTATACATCATTTTAACGGGTTTTCGGTCGTTTGTCGATTTTATGGTGTAGAAACACCTGTTTAATCAGTTGCACGGGCGTTTAAAACGTCTTTTTTACTGGGTTTTGAGTCGTTTTCATAGATTATGGTGTAAAAACGCCTGTTTAATCAGGTGTACGGCGTTTTTAAACGTTTTTTACCGGGTTTTGGGTTGTTTCATCGATTTTATGTGTAGAAACACCTGTTTAACCAGGCGTCCGGGCGTTTTTTACATCATTTTTAAGGGTTTTTCGTTCGTTTTATCGATTTTATGGTGTAGAAACACCTGTTTAATCATTTGCACGGGCGTTTAAACGTCTTTTTTACTTGGATGCACTCCCCCGAAAAAAAATTATGCGCCTTTTATTTAGGTAGGGAAATGCAATTTTGAAGATTGCGAAAAAGGAAAGCTCCTGAAAATTCTTTAAAAATGCGGTCAAAAATTAGAGAAAAATTCCTCAAAATTGGAGTTTCTTTGCCTACAATCGAGAAATACCATAAAAAATATGAGGCGCTCCGGGTACGAAGGGCGAACTCAACATCGGACAACTTTTTTTTCATTTTCAGATACTAGACCTCTGGTGAATACACCCGTTTAATTTTTATGTGATTTCGCCCTTTTTTCCCCTTTAAATACGTAAAAACCGATATGCGGCAAAGCTCTAACTGCGATATCCAAGTGGGTACGAAGGGCGAACTCCACATCCTAGTCCACAACCCCACCCTTTTCCCATTCTAGGGCATGACTCTGTTGAGTTCGCCCGTAACATAAACTTTAAAATGCGAATATCTCGAAACTACGTTTTGTTGAGTTCGCCCTTCGTACCCGGAGCGCCTCATATATACGGGGTTTATAAAAACAAAAAAGCCGAAGTCCTGAAAATGGGGTTTTTTGGTCAAAAAGCAGAAGAACTTTGGGAAAATCCTGGATAAACTGTGAGTGTCGACATAATGCGGTTCGCCATAACGCATTTGACCATAACATAGAAGAAATCGCGAGTTCACCTCTGCAACTCAATATAAAGAAAATAGACTAAAAAGTTCAATATAATGCATTTGAACATAATACATCTCACCATAAAGAAGAGATTTAGCGTTAATTCTAACACCGGACAAGTCATTTTCTAAGTTTTTCAGGAGAGCAAAAATACGGATTAATTTTCATTGGAATCAATGCATCACCTGATGGCTAAATCGTGAACTACACGTTTTCTGTTGGTAATTGGGTTAAGCTGCCATCGGAATTTGATTCTCCACTAAATTTACCAACAGAAACACACCTAACTCAAAATTGATAAAAAATGACTTGTCCGGTGTTAGAACTAACGCGATGATTTGTCGTTTCGACATAAAATTTGTCGTTTCAACATAACGCAGGTGAACATGAAAACTTTCATCTTAAAGAACATGTCGTTTCGCCATAAACTTTCTGTCGTTTGGGCATATACATCTCACCAAACTAGGGATAGCCAAAGAGCAAGGATATTTTCGCCTTTTAAAACGCGATTATGGCAAAACGACAAAAACCTTAAAACTTAACAGTTCACCATAATGCAATTCGCACATCCTCGCGAGAGGAAAAAAATTATCCTCCTTGTGTCTAAACGAGCTGATCCCATTTGCTGCTGCTTGCTTTCCTTGTTTATGGTTAGATGCTTTATGTTGAATGCATTATGGTGAACTGTCAAGTTTAAGGTTTTGTCGTTTCGCCATAATCGCTTGCTCTTTCGCTGTCCCTAGTTTATGGTGAGATGCTTTATGCCCAAACTACTGAAACAGTTTATGGCGAAACCACAAGTTTAAAGAGAGCTTTTATGGTGAGAATGGTGCACTTTTTTTTATGGCGAAGCGACAAAAACCTTAAAAATTGACAGTTCACTATAATGCACAACCTAACGAGAGGAAAAAATTTAACCCCCGTGTGTCATAAAACGTGCTGTTTCCATTGGCTGCCTGCATGCATTTTTTATGGTGAGATGCTTTATGTGAATTACTTTTTAAGGAAGTTTTTGTTGGAAGGTCTTCAAACTAGAACTTTTTGTCGACTTTCCCATATTGAAAAAGTCGTTTATGGCGAAACTTTTTATGCTCAAATTGGATTATGCCGAAATGCATCATGGTGAACTACAGATTTTTTTATGTTTACTGCTATAGGGTGAAATGCGTTATGTTGAACGGTGTTCTAAACAAAAATCCAACCCAAAAGTGCCAAAAAATGCACTTCCCCGATAAAAATTTAACGAAAATAATGACCCGCGGTAGCAGGGACTAAAAGGTAGATTTTTTTCATGATTAAATTAATATGTATAAACACAAAATATAATTATGTTATAAAATGATGATATAAGAAAAATTGCGTCACTGAGCCCCTAGAAAACATCTGATAATTTTATTATAAAATATTTAATAATTTCCCGGTATAAATTCAAATTTTTTAAAGTTTAGCTAGTTCAATATTTTGCGCCTGGCTCGTCCAAACCTGCTTTAATTAATTTTTTACACGCCCTCGCAGAGGTCTTAAAGTTTTTTTTTGCAAAAGGACTAGGATTTCAATAGAAAATGCCAATTTTGTCTTTTAAGCCCTAAGTAAAGTAGGTGAATCGCTGGTCCGATTTCAGCCATTAACGAACTCGTCCGAGCTATTGAGATAAAAGCTCTAAATACCGGATATCGTCACCCTCACATTAAAATTGCTCCAGTTATCGTGCTATATATATATATATATATATATATAAACTTTTCAACTGAGGATGGTTTTGGGGTCCAGGAGGTATGAAACGAAAACGATAGAAAATTTTTTGAATCTGCGACTACTTGGTACATTACAATAGGTAGATTTTTGAAGAAAAGAAATCTACCTAAAAAATCCTGAATGCATTAAAAATATTCTAACGTCAACAGGAAGACTTGAGGTGTCAGATGATTTTTCCGGTCTCATAAATCGGCGTTTTTGGTGACGTCAGAGAAAATATTCCATAGGAGTCCAATTAGAAAGAATTCCATTGACGGTTCCACGAGTGAGAGTCCCAGAAGTTGTAATTCATCGACGGTTTAATTGAAGAGTAGGTCAAAACCGGTCCGCACTCCATTAAATTTCGATTAGTACCTCGTTTTTCATTCGAAACCTCTCAACATCCGGACTCTTTTTTTCCCCTCAAAACTCTAGCCTAATGTATGTACCTAGTTAAATTTTTTGAGTTTAAAAAATTTATGATTTAGGCAATTTCCCACTTCTGATATAGGCTATCCCACTTCTGATATAGGCTATCCCACTTCTGATATAGGCTATCCCACTTCTGATATTGGCTATCCCACTTCTGATATAGGCTATCCCACTTCTGATATATGATATACGCTATCCCATTTCTGATATAGGCTATCCCACTTCTGATATAGTCTATCCCATTTCTGATATAGGCTATCCCACTTCTGATATAGTCTATCCCACTTCTGATAGGCTATCCCACTTCTGATATAGTCTATCCCACTTCTGATAGGCTATCCCACTTCTGATATAGGCTATTCCACTTCTGATATTGGCTATCCCACTTCTGATATAGGCTCTCCCATTTCTGATATAGGCTCCCACTTCTGATATAGGCTATCGCACTTCTGATATAAGCTATCGCACTTCTGATATAGGCTATCCCACTTCTGATATAGGCTATCCCACTTCTGATATAGGCTATCCCACTTCTGATATAGGCTATCCCACTTCTGATATAGGCTATCCCACGTTTGATATAGGCTATCCCACTTCTGATATAGTCTATCCCTCTTTTGATATAGGCTATCCCACTTTGATATAGGCTATCCCACTTCTGATATAGGCTATCCCACGTTTGATATAGTCTATCCCACTTCTGATATAGGCTATCCCACTTCTGATATAGTCTATCCCACTTCTGATATAGGCTATCCCACTTCTGATAAAGGCCATCCCACTTCTGATATAGGCTATCCCACTTCTGGTATAGGCTATCCCACTTCTGATATAGGCCACCCACTCCCGATATCTCCCCACATCTAATGTCGGTTATAATACTGTGTTTTTCAACCAGAAAGTCCTTAAAACGTCCAAAAGTAAGGTTTTTTATGGTAAAAATCGTAGAAAACGCCCCAAAAATATACGTTTAGACGAAAAGGCTACTGGAGACCCTTAAAAAAGGGCTTTTTTTAAGCCTAGAAGTAGAGTAATGTAGTGAATTTTTTAGACAAAAATTTTCCTCCGTCTTGATTAATATATTTTCCGTCAAAACAAACACAAAAAATTTGACTAGAAGGAAAATTCGGTTTGTAAACTTCCGTCTCTTCATGTATAAGGATCAGGGGACCGTTAAATTTGTTTTGAATTATTTATCAAATTGACCTTCTGAGGTCAGACGCGAGTACGCACAAAATCTCGGCCCGAAAAGCGGCTTCCGTTTCGATAAAGGGAGGAATTTTGAAACTTTTTTTTTCTTTTCCCCCTAACTCAAAGAGCATCGTAAAATTATCGACAATACAAATAAGCAATTTTCTGAGGCGGCCTGCGCTTTGAAAATAACGTCTCTGAATTCCTTCGGATGAATAACTTGCCGTATAAGCATATCCTCAGCATCCAATTACATACCTACTTCCTTTCCCATTGATATTAGAAATCTTTTTTTTTTTCCTCTTGAATTGGAAAAAAATAAGTGCTATTCTGGAGCTGGCCCTGGAGCTTCCTTAAGGAGATGTAACAATATAGGAGGGGAAATGTAACGGAGGAGAAAGAAGAAGGGAGGGGAAGTATATGCAAGGGAGGGGAAGTATGTGTTAGGGAGTGGGAAGTATAAAGTAGGGGAAGTATAACGGAGGGGGAAGTACAAAAGAGGGGAAGTGGAAGTACAAAAGAGGGGAAGTGGAAGTACAAAAGAGGGGAAGTATAACGGAGGGGGAAGTACAAAAGGGGGGAAGTATAACGGAGGGGGAAGTACAAAAGAGGGGAAGTATAACGAAGGGGGAATTTTTTTTTATTTCAAGTTCAGTTTTTTTTCCGAAAATTATTCGAGTATCAAGGTAGATGTAATGGTATTTCTGGGAGGGAAAGAATACTGTATAAGAGAGGGGAAGTATGACGGAGGGGGAAGTATAAGGGAGGGGAAATATAACGGAGTGGGAAGTATAACGGAGGGGAAGTACAAAAGAGGGGAAGTATAACGAAGGGGGAATTTTTTTTTATTTCAAGTTCAGTTTTTTTTTTCCGAAAATTATTCGAGTATCAAGGTAGATGTAATGGTATTTCTGGGAGGGAAAGAATATACTTTTTTGATATTCTAATTTTTATTGCGTATATATTCCGCAAGGAATGGAATTAGTTAAAAAGAATATACTGATAAGAGAGGGGAAGTATGAGGAGGGGGAAGTATAAGGGAGGGGAAATATAACGGAGGGGAAGTACAAAGAGGGAAGTATAACGAAGGGGGAATTTTTTTTTTATTTCAAGTTCAGTTTTTTTTTTTCCGAAAATTATTCGAGTATCAAGGTAATGTAATGGTATTTCTGGGAGGGAAAGAATATACTGTATAAGAGAGGGAAGTATGACGGAGGGGAAGTACAAAAGAGGGGAAGTATAACGAAGGGGGAATTTTTTTTAAATTTCAAGTTCAGTTTTTTTTTTTTTTTTTCGAAAATTATTCGAGTATCAAGGTAGATGTAATGGTATTTCTGGGAGGGAAAGTATATACTGTATAAGAGAGGGGAAGTATGACGGAGGGGGAAGTATAAGGGAGGAGAAATATAACGGAGTGGGAAGTATAACGGAGGGGAAGCACAAAAGAGGGGAAGTAGAACGGAGAGGGAAGTACAAAAGAGGGGAAGTATAACGAAGGGGAATTTTTTTTTAATTTCAAGTTCAGTTTTTTTTTTCCGAAAATTATTCGAGTATCTAGGTACTAGGTAGATGTAATGGTATTTCTGCCCAAGGGATAGGTACCTCTCTCGCAAACGGTGGAAGTACATATCAAACGCCCCCCCTATTAAAAACGAACAAAAATTTTTTTTAATTATTACACTAAAAATCATAAAAAATAAAACGAGTATTTGGTGAAAATCGGACCCTAGGACGCAGCAAATGTTTTATAATTTCAAACGTGCATATCTCCGCCATTTATTCGAAATTCAATAATCGGAACTTTCTTGTTCACCGACCTAAGAAAATTTTGTTAAACTTTATGATAATCGGTTGAAAACTGCAGTAAGTGTCCCGGAAAAATGGACGGACGGCCGGCCACAACAGACAAAGTCGAGATCGGTAAAGATAATATACGATTTGACTCCCCAAAAACCCGAGGTGAAGGGTATCACAATAACTTTTGAAGTTAAAATAGCTCCCATTTTTATACAGAAAAAGTCCCAAACTTCCTTTTTTTTTTTTTTTTTTTTTTTTTTTTTTTTTTTTTTTTTTTTTTTTGGAAAAACCCTACAATTGTTATACCTACTTTGTTTCCATATACTTCCCCCTCTGTCATACTTCCCGTCCCATATACTTCCCCCTCCGTTATACTTCCCCTCCTATATACTTCCCCCTCGGTTGTACTTCCCCTCCCATATTTCCCCCTCCGTTTTACGTCCCTTCCGCTTAAAAAATTAACTTAAAAAATTTTTTACAAAAAAAACTGAAATTTTTCGGAAAAAAAAATCGTAAATTTTTCAAAAAATAAAAAATCAAACTTCCCCTTCTTTATTCTTCCCCTTCTTTTATACTTTCCCTCCCTACGATATACTTTCGTTCCCTAATACTTCCCCCTCCATTATAATTTCTCTCCTTTATACTTCCCCCTCCGTTATACGTCCTCTCTTTTATACTCCCCACTCCCTAATAATTCCTTTTCCTCTATTATACTTCCCCCTCTGTATCTCTTCCCTCTCCATTATACTTCCCCCTCCTAAATTGTTACTTCTCTTTAAGGAAGTTTTCGTTGGAAGCTCTTCAAACCAGTACTTTTACGTTATTTTCTTACGTAATTGAAAAATAAACAAAAACGTCCGCGTTTGAGCCAATTCAAAATCTAAGGTTTCAATGAACAACCGCAATATGATCGTTATATCAAATTCCTTGGAAGAAGGAAAAAAAAAATTACGAGGTATTAAGTGTTAAAAAAATAGTTAATAGACGGTTCTAGGATCAGGTATTTGATGTACAATTCGAAATTTCCCTGATTTGCATAAATGGGATAATTTCGTAGGCACACCTGTTCCCTTCCCCCACCATTTTTTAAAATCTTCTATATGATTAGCAGATGAGGGGTTTCGCAAATTAGATCTTAAAATTTCAGAATAAATCTTGGAAGAAAAAGAATTTAAATATCATTTCGACTGGAATAAAAAAAATTCAAATATTATTCAGCATTTTATGTTCCTGACTTGTCATAAGGTCTAGTTGCATTTAATGTAATATTAGCTTCTCTGTGCAAATAACTTGAATTTTTTTCCCATGATAAACAACATCTCATTTTCCTTACAGTTTTTATTTTCAGGCCAATTTACTAGTTTGAAGCGCTTCCAACGAAAACTTCCTTAAAGAGAAGTAAAAATAAAGAAGGGGGAAGTATAACGGAGGGGGAAGTATAAAGGAGGGGAAGTACAACGGAGAGGAAGTATAGCTGAAGGGAAAGCTAATGGAGGGGGAAGTATAAGAGAGCGGAAGTATTGCAGAGGGGGAAGTATAACGGAGAGGGAAGTAAAAATGAGGGAAAGCATAACGATGGGGAAGTAGATGGTAAGGGAAGTATAAAGGAGGGGAAGTATAACGGCGGGGGAAGTATAAAGGAGGGGAAGTACAACGGAGAGGAAGTATAGCTGAAGGGGAAGTACAACGGAGAGGAAGTATAGCTGAAGGGAAAGCTAATGGAGGGGAAGTATAAGAGCGGAAGTATTGCAGAGGGGGAAGTATAACGGAGAGGGAAGTAAAATGAGGGAAAGCATAACGATGGGGGAAGTAGATGGTAGGGGAACAATAACGGAGGGGGAAGTATAAAGGAGGGGAAGTATAACGTGGGGGAAGTATAAAGGAGGGAAGTACAACGGAGGGGAAGTATAGCTGAAGGGAAAGCTAATGGAGGGGGAAGTATAAGAGAGCGGAAGTATTGTAGAGGGGGAAGTATAACGGAGAGGGAAAAAAATGAGAGGAAGCATAACAATGGGAAGTAGATGGTAGGGAACAATAACGATGGGGAAGTAGATGTAGGGGAACAATAACGGAGGGGGAAGTATAAAGGAGGGGAAGTACAACGGAGGGGAAGTATAGCTGAAGGGAAGTACAACGGAGGGGAAGTATAGCTGAAGGAAGTACAACGGAGGGGAAGTATAGCTGAAGGGAAGTACAACGGAGGGGAAGTATAGCTGAAGGGAAGTACAACGGAGGGGAAGTATAGCTGAAGGGAAGTACAACGGAGGGGAAGTATAGCTGAAGGGAAGTACAACGGAGGGGAAGTATAGCTGAAGGGAAAGCTAATGGAGGGGGAAGTATAAGAGCGGAAGTATTACAGAGGGGGAAGTATAACGGAGAGGAAAGTAAAAATGAGGGGAAGTATAACGATGGGAAGCATAACGATGAGGGAAGTAGATGGTAGGGGAACAATAACGGAGGGGGAAGTATAACGGTAGGGGAAGTATAACGGTGGGGGAAGTAGAAGGGAGCGGAAGTATTACAGAGGGGAAGTATAATGGAGAGGGAAGTAAAAATGAGGGGAAGGATAAAAGAGGGGGAAGTAGATGGGAGGGGAACAATAACGGAGGGGGAAGTATAACGGTGGGGGAAGTAGAAGGGAGGGGAACTATAAGGAGGGGAAGTATAATTGAGGGAGAAGTATAACGATGGGAAGTAAGTATAATGGAGGGGAAGAATCAAGGAGGGGAAGTATAACGGAGGGGGTCTTTTTTTTCAAAAATAAGTTTTTAGTATCAAGGTAGATGTAATGGGCTTTTTACCGAAGGGATGCCTCTCCCGCAAACGGTGGAAGTGTCAAATTTCTCCCTACTAAAGAACGAAAAAAAAAATTTTTAATAATTATTACACCAAAAATTCGTAAAAAATACAAATAGTATTTGGTAAAATTTGGTGAAAACCGGACCAACGTTTTTGCCGCAGCGAATTTTTTGAAATTTCAAAAGTGCATATCTCCGCCATTTTTTCGAAATTCAAAAATCGCTCTCGTAACATAGTTCAAAGACTAAAAAAAATTTGGTGAAAATCTGGTGACAATCGTTTGAAAACTGTGGCCGTGAAGTGTTCCGAAAAATGCTACGGACGGCCGGCACCACAGACAAAGTTGAGATCGGTAAAGATTCGATTTGACCCTTCGTAATCTGGAAGACCCTTCCCCAAAAGCCCGACGTGGAGGGTATCACAATAACTTCTTTAAGTAAAAAATTCATAGTTCTGTTTTTTGGGACAATTTTTGGACGGTTTTTAAAGAACCTACCCTAAAAAGAGAGGAAAACGTCCTCAAATTGAAAAGGGAAAATAAACGGTTTTTTTTTTCTCCTTATCTAATAAAACCCCTCATTTTGTCAATTTTCGCGGAGTTTTCCTCGATTTTAAAACAAAAGACACAAAAAGCACAAAATTTTAGAGGAATAAATGAGTTTCTCGTCAAAATGCATGTCCGTTTTTCTATCCCGCAAGGCCAGCGTCCTCAAATTTAGTCCTCGAAAGTTGACACAAAAAAAAAATATTTGACAAATAAACGATAATTAATTAAAGAACAACAAACGAATTCGATTTATTACGAAATAATCTTTCATATCCAATTATAGTGATAGAGATATCGACATGTCAATTTTTATACTTGATATAGTAGGTATCGGAAGTCACGGGTTGAACATCCTTTTTCCTTCTTTCAAATGAAGAAATTTTTTTTTTCTTTAAGGGGATATGAGGGTTTTAAGTTAATTGCTTTGTACATTTTTCGTTGTGAGCAACGGTTTTCGGTTTTTCCCTTCTATCTTGGAAACCGTCGCTCAAAACGAAAAAATGTCCTAAGTAAAAGTTGTAGCTACGGAAATTTACTACATAAAATATCTTATTGGTTTTTCCGTCAGAGCAATATTTTAGGAGATATGAAGGTTTTAAGTTTTCAGACATGCTCTCTAGGATTATTACTTTTAACCTCATAACTCCTTAAATATTGCTCCTACGCAAATAATAAATAAAAAATTTTGTCGGAAATCTTTGTACCTACAACTTTTACTTAAGACATTTTTTCGTTTTGAGCGACGGTTTCCGAGATAGAAGGGAAAAACCGAAAACCGTTGCTCACAACGAAAAATTTGCAAAGCAACTCACTTAAGAACCCTCATATCTCCTTAAGTATTGCTCTGACAAAAAAACCAATGAGGTCTTTTTGTAGAAAATTTCCGTAGCTACGACTTTTAATTAGAACGTTTTTTCGTTTTGAGCGACGGTTTCCGAGATAGAAGGGAAAAACCGAAAACCGTTGTTAACAACGAAAAATTTCCAAAGCAACCAACTTAAATACTTCCATATCTCCTAAAGTATGCTCTGACGGAAAAAACTAATAAGATATTTATGTAGTAAATTTTAGTACCTACAACTTTTACTTAGGACATTTTTTCGTTTCGAGCGACGGTTTCCGAGATAGAAGGAAAAACCGAAAACCGTTGCTCACAACGAAATATGTACAAAGCAACCAACTTAAAACCCTCATATCCCCTTAAATTAGAACTTTCATTTCTGTTTAAATAAAGATAACAGAATAATGCAAGATCAAAGGAAACAGCGATTGTTCCCATTTCATATTCAACAGTAACGGGTATTGAGTCTGGGAAATCCACTCTAGTTTTTAAACAAGAAAAAAAAACAAAATTTTTAACACAAAATAGGTTAAGAAAACGAATTTATTTTTAAAAAGTCATAGAATTTAAGATGAAGATTAAAATTTATATATTTTGGTATACAATAACCGTAGAATAATATCTAGAATAGCATTACTTTTTTCACTTTTTCATGGTTTTTAGGTTATATAACGCACATGAACAATTCATGAATTGAATAAAAAGATTTTTACGGTTTGGAAAAATCTTTTATTCTTTTAAAAATTGGTCACTGTGTTGTTTGGTGAAGGTTCGGGGTGAAAAGAGAATTCTATTTCCCCTCCGTTATTCTTCCCCTCTTTTATACTTCCCCCTCCATTATACTTCCTCTCCGCTATACTCCCTTATACTTCCCCCTCTGTTATCCCCCCCCCCCGTTAAAGAGAAAAAGGACTTTTAAGGAAGTTTTGAGGCACAAAAATTGAGAAAAATGCCTAAATTATTTTACCCATAAACTCCATAAGCCCTAATGTACAATTTATTATATTAGGAGAAGTAGATAAAGTTCTAGTTTGAAGAGCTTCCAACGAAAACTTTCCTAAAGAGAAGTAAAAATATGGAGGGGGAAGTATTAAAGAGGTTAATAAAAATTGGGGGGGGGTATAAAGGAGGGGAAGTATAACATGGGGGAAGTATAAGGGAGTATAACGGAGAGGAAGTATAAAGGAAGGGGAAGTATAAAAGAGGGGAAGAATAACGGAGAGGGAAGTTTTGTATTTTTTTTTCTAGAAAATTTTCGCCCTCGTTGTGTTTTGTGTGAGAAAATTTGTTGGAAGTCGGTTGAAAACTGTGGCCGTAAAGTGTTCCGGAAAAAAATGCTACGGACGGCCGGCCGGCACCACGGACAAAGTTGAGATCGGTAAAGATCAATAGTCGATTTGACCTTACGGGGTCTGGAAGATAGGTGGGGGAAGTATTAAAGAGGTTAAGTAAAACGGAGGGGGAAGTATAACGGAGGGGAAGTATAACAGGGGGAAGAACGAGTATAACGGAGAGGAAGTATAAAGGAGGGGGGATTTTCGCCCTCATTAGTTTCTTGTTCGCCGACTAAACAAAATTCGTTGGAAGTGGGTTGAAAACTGTGGCCGTAAAGTGTCCCGGAAAAAAATGCAACGGCTGGCCGGCACCACAGACAAGTTGAGATCGGTAAAGTCAATAGTCGATTTGACCCTACGGGGTCTGGAAGACCCTTCCCCAAAAACCCGACGTCGATGGTATTACAATAACTTCTCTAAAAAGGCCGGTTCTGGCCCATGGTGGGCTTATCCCTCCACCTGTACCTTCGTGGTTGGCTACCTGAAGGGAAAGAAAGTGGGAAAGGTGGAGGGATATGAAAGGCGGAAAGTAGGAGGGAACTTTTCTTTCGGCCTAAAATGCCTCAAAACATTAAAATCATATGTTCATAAAATGTCTCTCTATACTTTCGGCCCTATTCTCTACCCTGAATGTTTCAAACTAATTTATAATTTGAGTAGAAACATCGAAAAAATATTTTTATTCTACACGTTTTTTAGAATAAGAGAAAAGGCGAAAAATATTTCTCATACAGAGACAGTAATCAAATTATAAAATATTCATTTTTTTAAATTTTTTAACAGCACGAAAAGCCGTAGAACAATATTTCAACGGAGTGGATCTTCCATACGACTGCGCTTTGGTCACCATATGGTTTTCTGATGATGAAATGTATGAAGAAAAATATGAAAATTTCATTTCTGTAGATTTCCAAGTAAAGATAATGACGTCACGGGCATAAACGATCTTCCAGTTTTCAAAGTGTGGAGAATCGAAGAGAAAATTAGCGGTTATCTCTCCCCAGCACGGATACGACGCTATTTCGAACGTGTAGGACTTCATTTTCAAAAAGTTCACAATTTTCCCTTTTTTTTCGTATTTAAATGAGCTATTTTAGAGCAAAGAGGAAAAGAAGATACAAAAGAAGCTTGAGATACGTTTTTTTCGATGACGTCTCAAACGTTTTCGAAACTCAGAACTCAAATGTGTCGGTTAAAACTCGTAAATCTGACTATTCCCTAAAAAGTTATTTGTTTTCGGACCTCAACATAAAAACGATGAGCAAAGACACTTTGGAATTGTCAGATATCATGCGTTTAAGTTACCAATATTAGGAAAATTATATAAATAATTTTTTTTTTTTAACAATCCCGTTTCATAAGTTTGGGCGTTTAACATCTGTTTTAACATGTTTCCCTAGGTTTTTTGGTGCTAAAACACCCGTTCTCTCGGTTTTAGAGCGTTAACCCATTTTAAAGTGTTTTCACAATCCAGTTTTAACTTTAACAGTTATCTATGTTTCCCTAGGATTTTTTGGTGCTAAAAAACCCGTTTTCTCCGTTTTTGAGCGTTAACTCCCATTTTACGTTTTGACATTCCAGCTTCACCACTTTGGGCGTTTAACTTTTTTTAACATTTTTCCCTAGGTTTTCTTGTGCTAAAACACCCGTTTTCTCCGGTTTTTGAGCGTTTAACTCCCATTTCAACGTGTTTTCACAATTCAGCTTTACCAGTTTGGGCGTTTAACATCTGTTTAAACATGTTTCAGTAGGTTTTTTGGTGGTAAAACACCCGTTTTCTCCGGTTATTAAGCGTTTAACTCCCATTTTAACTGTTTTTACAATCCAGTTCTACCAGTTTGGGCGTTAACATCTATGTTTCCCTAGGTTTTTTTGGTGCTAAAACACCCGTTTTCTCCGGTTTTGAGCGTCTAACTCCCATTTAACGTGTTTCACAATCCAGTTTTACCAGTTGGGCGAAACATCTATGTTTCCTTAGGTATTTTTGGTGATAAAACACCAGTTTTCTTCGGTTCAGAGCGTTTAACTCCCATTTCAAAGTGTTTTCATAATCCAGCTTTACCAGTTTTGGCGTTTAACATGTTAAAACATGTTTCTTAGGTTTTTTGGTGCAAACACCCGTTTTTAAGCGTTTAACTCCCATTTAACGTGTTTTCACAATCCAGTGTTACCAGTTTGGGCACAAACACCTGTTTAAAATGTTTCCCTAGGTTTTTTGGTGGTAAAACACCCGTTTTCTCCGGTTTGAGCGTTCACTCCCATTTAAGTGTTTTCACAATCCAGCTTACAGTTTGGGCGTTTAACACTTTTTAACATGTTTCCCTTGGTTTTTTGGTGCTAAAACACCAATTTTCTCAGGTTTTTAAGAGTTTAACTCCCATTTTAACGTGTTTTCGGCCATTTTTATTGATTTTTCTGGTCTTAAGAATAATTATTTCATAAAAATGACCTCAAGGTAAATCATATGAATAAAAATTTATTTAAAAAAATGACGTTGTATAAATTCGGTCCTATGGTTTGAGTTTTTAAGGTGTCTGCCAGCGTAAAAAAAAAGGGTGAAGAAAATTTTTGTGTTCTACACCGCTCAAGAAACAGGTATGAACGTCGATTATAAAATGTGTCAAAACGGTAAGAATTATTAATTTAATTCTAGGGTTCACGAATATAATTAGCGTTTTCAAGGCAATAAAACCAGTTCAATAACCTTGTAGGACTTAATTACGTTTATTGCCGTTTCAGTATTACCAACAAAAAAGAACGTTTTTTTTAAGTCGTTAAAAATTAGGGGCGACGGTTTAAGCAGTAAAAGTTTTTTTCGAATTTCGAACTAGGGGATAATAAAACCGAGGTTAATGTTCAAACCTAGGACTAGAATGATTCTTTTTTAAAACTTTCCCGTATATCACCGGATTTTGTGGCGTTTTCCTCAAATTTTTGACCAAGAAAACCCTCTTTTTCTCCCTTTTTAACTTCCTTAAAGATGTTATTGTGATACCCTCCACGTCGGGTTTTTGGGGAAGGGTCTTCCAGACCCCGGAGGGTCAAATCGAATCTTTACCAATCTCAACTTTGTCCGTGGTGCCTCCCGTCCGTAGCATTTTCCGGAACACTTCACCGCCACTGTTTTGAACCGATTTTCACCAGATTTTCACCAAATTTTTTTAGTAGTTGAACAAGAATGTTAAGAGGGCGATTTTGAATTTCGAAAAAATGGGCGGAGATATGCACTTTTGAAATTTTAAAAAATTCGCTGCGGCCGGTTTGTCCGGTTTTCACCAAATTTTTACCAAATACTATTTTTATTTTTTACGAATTTTGGTGTAATAATAATTTCAAAGAAAAACTATTAACTTCCTTAAAGAAGTTATTGCGATACCCTCGACGTCGGGTTTTTGGGGAAGGGTCTTCCAGACCCCGGAGGGTCAAATCGAATATTGATCTTACCGATCTCAACTTTGTCTGTGGTGCCGGCCGCCGTAGCGTTTATTTCCGGAACACTTTACGGCCACAGTTTTCATCCGATTTTCACCAATTTTTACACAAATTTCTTAGCCGGTGAAGAAGAATGAAACGAGGGGGTTTTTGAATTTCGAAAAAATGGCGGAGATATGCACTTTTGAAATTTTAAAAAATTCGCTGCGGCCGAACCGTAAATCCGATTTTTACCAAATTTTCACCATTACTCCTTATATTTTTTAAGAATTTTTGGTGCAAAAATTGCCACTTTTTAATTACTATTTTATTAGTAGGAGAAATTTCGTACTTCTACCCTTTACGAGAGGCATCCCTAGGCCAAAGAGCCCATTATTTCTACCTTTTGCGAAAAAAAGAACTTAGAAAATTTTTCAAAAAAAAAGAAAAAAGAAAAAAGAAAAGAAAAGAACGAAAAACCCAGAAAATTTTTCGAAAAAAAATTTTTTTTTTACAAAAAAAACTTAGAAAATTTTTCGAAAAAAAAAAAAAAAAGGAAACCCGGAAAATTTAATACTTCCCTCCCTACTACATCCCCTTCCTTTATACTTCCTACTCCGTTATACTTCCAACTCCGTTATACTTCCCCCTCCGTTATACTTCCCACTCCGTTATACTTCCCCCTCCGTTATAATTCCCCCTCCGTTATAATTCCCCCTCCGTTATAATTCCCCCTCCGTTATACTTCCCCCTCCGTTATACTTCCCCCTCCGTTATACTTCCCACTCCGTTATACTTCCCTCCCATATACTTCCCACTACGTTTTACGTCCCCACCGTTATACTTCCCCCTCCTATATAGATACTTCTCTTTAAGGAAGTTTTCGTTGGAAGCTCTTCAAACCAGTACTTTTTTTTTTTTTTTTTTTTTTTTTTTTTTTTTTTTTTTTTTTTTTTTTTTTTTTTTTTTTTTTTTTTGTTTTTAGTAGGGAGAAATTTGATACTTCTACCGTTTGCGGGAGAGGCATCCCTTGTGCAGAAAGCCCATTATCTACCTTGATACTAAAACTTTAAAAAATAAATAAAAAAAACTTAGAAAATTTATTGAAAAAAAAATCCCCCCCTTATACTTCCCCTCCTTTATACTTCCCTCCGATCTTTACCGATCACAACTTTGTCTGTAGTGCCGGCCGGCCGGCAGTCCGTAGCATGTCAGAGATTTTCAAGGCTTTTTCTTCGTAATTTTAGGTGTTTTCCCGAGAAACCCCCTAAAAATTAAAATTCGCCCAAATCTGCCAAATTTTCTTTAACCTTAACTATTTTAGCACTCTCAGTGATCGAAATTATTTAAACGAATCTTCATTTCTTCACGATTACGCCTTTATCAAGGTCTGGTACGAAGAAAAAGATTTACCCACGTAAAATAAAATAAATATCCCAAAAATAGAATCTTATAAAAACCTCAGATTTGAAGATCTATCAAAAATCGTTCTAAGGCCTTCTTCTTTGCCGATTTTTACAATTTGGACGTCAAACTCTAAAATTCAAGGTGCCGACTGCACTAATCCAGTACGTCTCAATAGCTACCTGACGAATGAAGGTGTACAGTGGAAGAAGACAGGGACGGTATGTTTTTAAAATTGAAAAATATTTAAAAAAAAAAACTTTTTCCGCATTTTTACAGGAATCTAAGAAAATGATGATAGCAAATTTTGAAGCCAATTCAGGAGATATCGGATCCGTTTTCACATGGAAATAAGATGTTTCGGACCTAATTTGACATTCGTCTGTCTAAATAATCAATTTAAATGTTTGAAGCATTTAACCGGTTGGTATGAGTCATTCAATAAACTAGGAGCAATCTTTTAAAAGGTCATACCCACGGAAAAATAGGGCGGATCACTTCGAATATTTCTATTTTCACGTCCATTTCTCAAATGCGGCGGGGAAAAAAAGAAATCTAATCAAATAAACATGACTTAAGACAAATTTAGTACTTGCCCTAATTCCATGTTTAAATTGTCTTTTTTTAAATCTTGATTTTCATTATTTTGAAACATTATTTTCACTTTTTCTATTGTTTAAAATAGTTTGAATTTATTGTATCGACTTTTAAATCTACTTCATCGGCTCTAAGCTTAGCGGGAAAGCCGAGAGATAGCGTGACATGTAGTAGCGCCAGGTTTTATTTATTTTTTCTCCCAAGAAATAAAATTTCGTGATATGAATAATCGAATACAATAATGACTTTTTATAAAAGTTTTGAAGTTAATTTTAGCTGCGAGAAATGTTTGTTGTATGCTAAATAGAAAACCTAGTGACCCAGAGCGAAATAAATAGCCTTCCGCCTAACATCGCATGTTTTACCTCAATTTTCTACCTAGATAAGCTCAAAGTTTTAATGGGAAAAGACTTAAAGTTGCATTTTTTCGATAAGTTAGAATCGAGATTTTCGTGTGAATAAAATGTAAATTTTTTTTAGTTTTAATTATTTTTTTGATGTATGTATTTTTGTTTTTAGTATTTAAAAACGGCGTTTGAAATGATTGACACGCAAGTACAGGAAGCGTGGCGGGTTGAGTATAACCGATACGCCGTGATTTCACCTCTGACCCGAATCGTGACGTCTTTCTGGTTCACCGTCTTCGGATCTCCCCCCCCCCCTCCCTTTCACTTGATCAGGAGCGGTTACTGGAGAAAACGTTCCAGGGGATCAATACGGACACGAAGCGTGCGCGGTTTATGTGGGAATCGCATTCATTCACCGTTTCGCCCAATGAATAAAATGCAATCGATGGTTTTTTCAAGGGTAAAAACTGTTCTGTGCCCTAAATTTTTTGAAAAACTATAAGCCAACTAGGAAATCCTCAAAAACTCAAGAGTTTAACATGGATTTCTGAGGTCGCTACGGTCGTATTTCAGGCGTATCGGGTTGCTAAGCATATTTTAACGAGAATTTTGACCTAATTATTTTGCTCCCTTTCTCCCATTTCTACGAGAGTGCGCCCTTTAGCTCCCATTTCCTATGAGGTTTCGCCCTTAAGCTCCCGTTTTCTACGAGATTGTGCCCTTTAGCTCTACGAGATTGTGCCTTTAGCACCCTTTTACGAGTTTTGTATCATGTGGCTCCCTGTTATAAAATGAAGTTTGCTCCCTTGTCCCCATTATCTACGATATAGTGCCCTTTAGCTCCCATTTTCTAGGAGATTGTGCCGTTTGCTCACATTTTTTACGAGGCTACGCCCTTTAGCTCCCAATTTCTATTAGATTTTGCCCTTTTTATGAGTTTTGTGTCATGTGGCTGCATTTTTAAAAACACATTTTGCTCCCTTGTGCCCATTTTCTTCGATATAGTGCCCTTTAGCTCCCATTTTCTACGAATGCTTCTTTAGCTCCATTTTCTACGAATGGTTCCCTTTAGCTCCCATTTTCTACGAATGGTTCCCTGTAGCTCCCTTTTCTACGAATGGTTCCATTTAGTCCCATTTTCTACGAGACTGGGATCCTTTAGTTCCCATTTTCTACGAGATTAGGGTCCTTTAGTTCCCATTTTCTGCGAGATTTCGCCCTATACATAGCTTCAGTTTTCTACGATTTCGCCCTTAAGCTCCCTTTTTATGAGTTTTGTATCATGTGGCTGCCTTTTTTAAAATTAATTTTGCTCCCTTGACCCATTTTCTACGATATAGTGCCCTTTAGCTCCCATTTTCTACGAATGGTTTTCTTTAGCTCCCATTTTCTACGATATAGTGCCCTTTAGCTCCATTTTCTACGAATGGTTTCTTTAGCTCCCATTTCTACGAATGGTTTTCTTTAGCTCCCATTTTCTACGAATGGTATTCTTTAGCTCCCATTTTCTACGAATGGTTTTCTTTAGCTCCATTTTTTACGAATGGTTTTCTTTAGCTCCCATTTTCTACGAATGGTTTTCTTTAGCTCCCATTTTCTACGAATGGTTTTCTTTAGCTCCCATTTTCTACGAATGGTTTTCTTTAGCTCCCATTTTCTACGAATGGTTTTCTTTAGCTCCCATTTTCTACGAATGGTTTTCTTTAGCTCCCATTTTCTACGAATGGTTTTCTTTAGCTCCCATTTTCTACGAATGGTTTTCTTTAGCTCCCATTTTCTACGAATGGTTTTCTTTAGCTCCCATTTTCTACGAATGGTTTTCTTTAGCTCCCATTTTCTACGAATGGTTTTCTTTAGCTCCATTTTCTACGAATGGTTTTCTTTAGCTCCCATTTTCTACGAATGGTTTTCTTTAGCTCCATTTTCTACGAATGGTTTTCTTTAGCTCCATTTTCTTTGAGATTTCGCCCTGTAGCTTCAGTTTTCTACGATAGTACCCTTTAGCCGAGTTTAGTATCATGTGGCTCCCTATTTTCAAATTAATTTGCTTCCTTGTTCGCATTTTCTACAATATAGTGCCTTTCATTACCTCCCATTTTCTACGAATGGTATTCATTAGTTCCCATTTTCTACGAGATTGTGCCGTTTAGCTCCCATTTTCTTCGGGATTTATGCAGTTTTGCTTCCATTTTCTACGATACGGCGCCCTGTAGTGCCCACGTGATTGTGCTTTTTAGCTTCCATCATTTTCTTCGAGATTTTGCCCTATAGCTTCAGTTTTCTACAAGGTTGTGCCTTTAGCTCCCTTTTTACGAGTTATGTATCATGTGGCTCCCTTTTTTCAAATTAATTTTGCTCACTTGTTGACATTTTCTACGATATAGTGCCCTTCATTATCTCCTTTTTCTACGAATGGTTTTATTTAGCTCCCAATTTCTACGAGATTGGGCAGTTTAGCTTCCATTTTCTACGATACGGCGCCTGTAGCTCCCATTTCTACGAGATGTTGCCCTTTAACTCCCATTTTCAACGAGATTCTGCCCTTCGATCCCATTTCTTCACTTTCTACGAGATTTGTGGCCTAAGCCATCCTTTTATAAGAGTTCTGTACCCATAGCTGCAATCTTCTACGAGATTTGTGGCTTTGGCTCTCGTTTTCGACGTGATTGTGGCCTTCAGGAAGGATGATGGTGTGTATGTCAGGCTTGCCAACATTTTGTTAGATATTATAAGTGTTGTTAAGATGTGTTTTTCAACCCCCAACGAGGGGACGAAGGTGAACAACGTGAAAGAGAAGATAGAAAACCGAAAATGAGGGGGCGTGTAAACAATAGTATCTTGACAGGAAAGGAGGCCACTCCGGAAAGTCAAGAAGAGGGAACTCTGCATTCATAACAAGCTGATTTATTATAATTATCTCATGTGTTCATGATTTAACAACAAAAAAAGTCCTTTTCACGTAATCAACCTTTTTGAAATCTTCGTCTGACTCACCGTACGTGACGTTTGTGTAGAGGAGGCGGAGGGGTCATAAAAAATACAGAAGGAAAAATCCTGCGTTGAAAAATAAAGGCTAAACACGTGGCAAAGGCGAGGAGTGGGCAAAAAACTAAAATTCCTTCGCTAAAATGCAACTTTTTCTTTAATTTTACAAGCAAATCGTCCAAGTGGCCCTTAAGCTATTACCCTCAAAGGGCTCTTTACATGAGAAGTTAGTTCGTAGAATATTCTTTTCGAAGATTACGTATTACCCTCCATACCAAGTTTTTTTGAGAGGGTCTTCCACGGCCGCAATTTTGGTACATGTGGGTTTCCGATACCAGAACAACGAGCATGCGCGAGGTTTCTTTTTAGTTCCCTTGTTTTTTTCAAAAATTCATCTTTGAGATTTGCCTAAAAATCTACTTGATCCATTGGGAACTTTTATCTTTCAAGTTTAGTTTATTGCTTTTCATATATATGAAGATTTATTTATTTTTTAGTTAATCTACTTTGATAAGACGAGTGGATTAATATTTTCCTCTCGCAAGGAGAGCTCTTTGATAACACGGGGGGGGGGGGGATTAATTTTTTCCTCTCGCAAGGAGAGCTCTTTTGATAACACGAGGGGGTTAATTTTGTTCCTCTCGCAAGGAGAGCTCTTTAATAACACGAGGGGGTTAATTTTTTTCCTCTCGCAAGGAGAGCTCGCATGATAACACGAGGGGAATTTTTTCCCTCTCGCAAGATAGCTCGTTTGATAACACGAGTGGGTTAATTTTTTTCCTCTCGCAAAGAAAGCTCGTTGAAATATGAGGGGGTTAATTTTTTTCCACTCGCAAGGAGAGCTCGTTAATAACACAAGGGGGATAATTTTTTCCCTCTCGCAAGCAGAGCTAGTTCGATTTTTTTCCTCTCCACACGAGCTCTCCTTGCGAGAGGAAAAAATTAACCCCCTCGTGTTATCAAACTAGTTTGAATTTAAGCAATGAAAAGAGAATTTTTGAAAAGAAAACAAAATGCGGGAACTAGAAATACAAGCATGCGCGTTGCCCTGTTTTCTCGCGCCTGCGCGTCGTTCTGGAATCGTAAACTCACGTGTACCAAATTTCTCAACTTTGTCAGTAGTTCCGGCCGGCCGTAGAATTTTTTCCGGAACACTTTACGGCCACAGTTTTCAACCGATTTTCACCAAATTTTTTTAGCCGGTAAACAGAATGTAACGAGGGCGATTTTCACCAATTAGGATGAATTTCGAAAAAATGGCGGAGATATGTCTGTTAGAAATTTTTAAAAATTCGCTGCGGCGGCCGAACCGTTGGTCCGATTTTCACCAAATTTTCACCAATTACTCCTTATATTTTTTAAGAATTTTTGGTGTAAAAAAATTGCCACTTTTTAATATTATTTTTTTAGTAGGGAGAAATTTCATACTTCTACCCATTACGAGAGGCACATCCCTAGGCCAAAGAGCCCATTATTTCTACCTTGACACTTGCAAAAATTTTCAAAAAAAACAAAAAACAAAAAAAAAAACGCAAATATAAAAAAAGAAACCTGGAAATTAAAAAAAAAAAAACTCGGAAAATTTTTCAAAAAAAAAATTGCCCCTACTTATACTTCCCCTCCCTTATACTTTCCCCTCCGTTATACCCCTCCTTTATACTTCCCCTCCTTTATACTTCCGCTCCCTTATACTTCCCCCTCCGTTATTCTTCCCCTCTGTTATACTTCCCCTCCCATATACTTCCCCCTCCGTTGTACGTACCCTCCGTTATACTTCCCCCTCCTATATTGTTACTTCTCTTTAAGGAAGTTTTCGTTGGAAGCTCTTCTAGCTAATTTTCTCAATCTTCAAATAATGGAATTTATTTCAAGAAAAGGTCGAGATTACAAATTGGATTTTACTTATAAAATAGGGGATCAAATGAAGGGTCAGACCCTTCGTGTCTGTCAAGGGATGAAGAGTTAGAAAGAGGGAGGATATTAAAGTTTGAATTCAGAGGATCTAAAAAGTATTAGAATGAAACCTTGAAAAAATGTTGGGGTGAACATTACGAAGCATCAATCATTCGACGCTTGTAAGCGCCTTCTTAAAATATCACACCCGGGACCCCCCAAAAGGGGAAAATGTTAAGTGAATTGCACTACAGAATTGGCATTTTCAGGCATCCCTTAAAAGAAAAATTCTTCGTGATTCGTTACTTCCTCTCGTGGGCTCCATTCAATTCGAGAATCACGACAAACACGACTTTCTTTTCCGAAAGTTATTTTTAAGCATCCGAGACATTCGGATACTGCAAACATTGGTCTAGCAAGGTAAATTTGGGTGTGTTTAAATTAGGTCGTTTTTAAGCAGAGGCGTTTTGTTAAGCAAACCACAGGAGGTAAACCCTATTCAATGGCGGACCTTGAACGGAATTAAACTCAGATAAAAAAACCACGAAATTTGTTTAAAATCCAATGAATTATTCAACAGAAGATTCGTGATGAGTCAGAACGGTTTTGAATTCGAACAACCTCCGAGTAAAAATATTTGGAGTATCTGAAGTTCATTGCAGGTCATTTTGACCCCACAGGGTCATAAGAACTTAACAAGTTGAGGAAGTTTTTGTTCTTTCATTTGAGAACCCCCCTGTTTAATTCATGCTGGAGATAAGGCGTAAATCTTAACGCGGTTTATTATTAAAAGAGCCTCGTAAAAATCGTTATTTTAGGCATAAAAAAGGTAATTTTTGTGAAAATTCTAGCGGATGTTGACTCCTTTTTAGGTTTAATGGAGAATATGATGACAATATCTCATTACCCTATTACATAATGAGATATTTGATGGATGTCAAGGTATCGAAAAAGTTGAAAAAATGTCGTTGGGTGAGATGAGTCCTTAGGGCCAAACTTTTTTACCCTTTGGCACACATTTTTTTTAAGCAATTGTGCCATTTAGCTCCTATTTTCTCCGAGATTGCGCCCTTTAGCTCCCGATTTTTACGATATTGTGCTTTTTGGCTTTCGATTTCTACGAGATTGTGCCCTTTAGTGTCCATTTTCTACGAGATTGGGGAACTCTAGCTTCCATTATCTACAAGATTGCGCCCTTCAGCTACAATTTCTTCGAGATTGAGCCCTTTAGCTCCCGTTTTGTACGAGAGTACGCCCTTTAGCTCCCGGTTTTTACGAGATAGTGCTTTATGGCTGTTTTCAATTCTATTACTGTTTTCTACGAAACTGTGTCCAGTAGCTCCCGATTTCTACGAGTTGGGGCCCTTTAGCTCCCATTTTCTATGAGATTGGGGCCCTCTAACTTCCATTATCTAAGAGATTATGCCCTTCAGCTCCCGTTTTTACAAGATTGGGGCCCTTCAGCTCCCATTTTCTATCGGATTGTGCCCTTCAGCTCCCATTTTCTTCGAGATTGCGCCCTTAAGCTCCCTTTTTGTACGAGATTGCGCCCTTCAGCTCCCGTTTTGTACGAGAGTACGAGATTGTGCTTTATGGCTTCTGTTTTCTACGATACTGTGCCCATTAGCTCCCATTGCTTCGAGATTGTACCCTTTAGCTCCCATTTGCTTCGAGATTGTGCCCTTTAGCTCCCATTTTCTATGAGATTGAGGCCCTCTAACATCCATTATCTACGAGATTGTGCCCTTCAGCTCCCGTTTTCTACAAGATCGGGGCCCTTTAGCTCCCATTTTCTACCAGATTGTGCCCTTCAGCTCCCGTTTTCTACAAGATTGGGGCCCTTTAGCTCCCTTTTTGTACGAGAGTGCGCCCTTTAGCTCCCATTTTCTACAAATTGTGCCTTTTGGAACTCATGTTATACGAAATCGCGCACTTTTGCTTCCGTTTTTTACGACATTGTGCTTTTTAACTTCCGTTTTCTACGAATTGGCTTAGTAGGTGAGGTGCTAGCTGGACTCTCACCCTGAGAGCCTTTTGTATCGGGAAGAACAAAATAGTTTGACCTATTTAAGGATTTTTCCGCATAAATCCTTCTTGTTTATCACCACATTGACAGATAATTATCTCCTAATTTATTTTAACTCAAAAAAAAAAGAATTCCGTTTACAAAGGCAATTACGATCCTAGGTAGAGTCAGTCTGCATCAATACGACGAAGCCGGGGTTTTCGGTGGAAGCGGCATGCGCAGAGAGGGGCTCCGCGCCGGGAGGAACTCCCGTGAAAAAGTCCTTAGAAAAAGGGGGCGCCTCGTGAAGCCGGCAGTTCGCTTGAACGATCGTACGAGTTCGACTGGGAAGAGCGAGAGAACCGATCATTAAAAAAACAACAACAACACTCCCGGGAGAAGTAAACAAAACCCGCGTGTGACTTGTGTCCAGTGACTTGACCCCCGGGTCATCAAGGATTACAGCCACCCCTCTTTTTTCTATCTCTCTCGAATGGTAAGAAAGCATCACGTGCAAAAAAAAAAAAAAAATAAAAAAAAATAGATAAGTTATCAAATTCAAATAGTAAACTTGATATTTAATATTCTTAAGTATCATATCAAAAATGTCACATTATGCAATGCCTGTCAGAGAGGGGAAAAAAAATTTATATTGGGTTACATCTATATTCATTTCCACTAAAGAATTGGCATAATGTACTTCCTTTCCTAAAAATTTAGGATTCTATTAATTATTAATAGGAATTTATTAATTATTAATAGCTGGAAAAAATATAGTGGTATTTTATCAATTTCTAGGCCTCTCATATCAATGGTTATCACTAAAAAAACGTGATGAAAATTATGAGTTTTCATAATATAACAGGTAGTACAGAAGTAAATTTCTGACACGTTTTTTTGATAAGAAACTCATATAACCTTGAACCTGAAGAGAAGAATGGTTATAATCTATCATAAAGTATGTGGTGCTGCAAATCTCGTTTATAAAAAGAGATTTAGGCCAAATGTCGCAGAAAATGGACCTTTTCTACGCAGAAAGTGAAGATGGGAGCTTAAGGGCCCAATACCATGAGAATTGGAGCTAAAGGGCACACTCGTAGAAAACGGCTGCTAAAGGCTTAATGTCGTAGAAAATTGGAGCCAGACGGTTTGTCTGGAACGAACGGGAGCTAATGCCCTCAATTGCGTAGAAATCTATTTTCCGTGTCTCGTAGAAAATGGTGCTAAGGGGAAAAATTTCGTAGAAAACGCTAAAGGGCCCATTTTGTTGAATAAGGACGAATATTGCAGAAAATGGACCTTCTGTACGCAGAAAGTGAAAAAAATGGGAGCTAAAGGGCCCATATCATGAAAAATTGGAGCTAAAGAGCACACTCTCGTAGAAAACGGCTGCTAAAGGGTTTAAATCTCGTAGAAAATTGGAGCCAGACGGTTTGGTACAAACGGGAACTAATGGCCTCAATTGCGTAGAAATCTATTTTCCGTGTCTCGTAGAAAATGGGCGCTAAAGGGAAAAAATCTCGAAGAAAACGGGAGCTAAAGGGCATAATCTCGTAGCAAAATGGGAGCTAAAGGGCCCGAATCTCGTAGAGAACGGAGCTAAAGGGCAGTCTCGTAGAAAACGGCTGCTAAAGGGTTTTATCTCGTAGAAAATTGGAGCCAGACGGTCTAGTACAAAACGGGAGCTAATGCCCTCAATTGCGTAGAAATCTATTTCCGTGTCTCGTAGAAAATGGGTGCTAAAGGGAAAAAATCTCGAAGAAAACGGGAGCTAAAGGGCATAATCTCGTAGAAAATGGGAGCTAAAGGGCCCGAATCTCGTAGAGAACGGGAGCTAAAGGGCACAGTCTCGTAGAAAACGGCTGCTAAAGGGTTTTATCTCGTAGAAAATTGGAGCCAGACGGTTTGGATACTAAACGAGAGCTAATGGCCTCTTACGTAAAATATATTTACGTGTCTCGTAGAAAATGGGTGCAAAAGGGAAAAAATCTCGTAGAAAACGGGAGCTAAAGGGCAAATATCGTAGAAAATGGGAGATAAAGGGCCCGAATCTCGTAGAGAACGGGAGCTAAAGGGCACAGTCTCGTAGAAAACGGGAGCTGAAGTAAACATTCTCCTAGAAACGGAAGCCAAAAGCACAAACCTAGTAAAACGGGAGAAAAAGGGCATAATATCGTAGAAAATGGAGATAAAGGGCCCGAATCTCGTAGAGAACGGGAGCTAAAGGGCACAGTCTCGTAGAAAACGGGAGCTGAAGTAAACATTCTCCTAGAAACGGAAGCCAAAAAGCACAAACCTAGTAAAAACGGGAGAAAAAGGGAACAATGGCGTAGAAAACGGGTGCTAAAGGCTTAATCTCGTAGAAAATTGGAGCCAGACGGTCTGTACAAAATGGAGCTAATGGCCTCAATTGCGTAGAAATCTTTTCCGTGTCTCGTAGAAAATGGGTGCTATAGGGAAAAAGTTCGTAGAAAACGCTGAAAGGCCCATCTTTGTTGAATAAGGACGAATGTAGCAGAAAATAGACCTTCTGTAGGCAGAAAGTGAAGAAAATGGGAGCTAAAATTGGAGCTTAAGGGCACAATCTTGTAGAAAATGCTGCTAAAGGGTTTAATCTCGTAAAATTGGAGCCAGACGGTCTGTACAAAACGTGAGCAAATGGCCTCAATTGCGTAGAAATCTATTTTCCGTATCTCGTAGAAATGGGTGCTAAAGGGAAAAATTTCGTAGAAAACGTTAAATTCTTTTGAATAAGGGAGCCACAAGGCACAATCGTGAAGAAATGGTAAAACAAAGCCCTCAATGTGAGCGGTAACAAATTCGTAGAAAATGTTCTAGTTGGAACTCGTAGAAAATGGGAGCCAGTATACTGAAATAAGTGGAAATGACGTTTCTTTTTTTTGTAACCTAGATTTTAGTCATTTTCAATTATATTTCATTGTTAGTTTGATAAATAAATGGAGCCTTGACAAAATTACTCCTTGTTTTCGCTAAATATGGTACTTAATTGAACCTTGTTTGCCCTAATTGACGTTACAGGCCGTAAAAAAAGTAAACTTTTAAAACTTAAAAACCGCCACTTCACACATAAACATAATTTACATTTTAAAGCCTTTTTTAACGAGATTTTAAACATGGAATCCCGTTTTGGATGATTTAAAACGTATTTCCCCACTAAAATGTGCACTACAGAAATACTCGGACTATTTTTAACACCCTATTTGGCCCCGTAGAAATTTTTTCCTGCTTTCTTCAACTCCGACTGTGTAGGGAAGGGGACAAAATAACGACCTTGACCTGTATTTGGGTTTTTTATTTCACGCGAAACGCTCATAAGAGGGTATTAACATATTAACCTAGTTGAACCATAGGTCTTTGCCCGAAAAAAAATTGTTTCCTGGAGGCACGATCGATTCTCTTCCGTATTTATCATTTCGATAAAACACGCTATTTGTTCCTATTGTTTATTGTAAAAATTTATACGCACAATTACCAAGATTTTTTATTTTTAAGTACAAATTTTCTTCAAAATCTCAGTGTTTTTAACGTTTTAGTTGGATTTTATTTTTTGACTTCCTGTATTCACAGAGCTAAAGGGCACAATCTCGTAGAAAACAGGAACTAAAGGGCACAATCTCCTAGAAATCGGCTAAGAGACAATTTCGAAGAAAACGGAGCAAAAGGGCTCAATCTCGTAGAAAACGGGATCTACAGGACACAATCTCGTAGAAAACGGAGCTAAAGGGCACATCTAGTAGAAAAGGAGCTAAAGGGCACAATTTCGAAGAAACGGACTAAAGCACAATTTCGAAAAATAAAGGGCCCAATCGTCGAAAACAGGAGCTAAAGGGACTCACCTTGAAACCGGAGCTAAAGGGCTCAATCTCGTAGAAAACGGGACTAAAGCACAATTTCGAAGAAAACGGAGCAAAGGGCCAATCACTGAAAGGAGCTAAAGGGCAATCACCTTGAAACCGGAGCTAAAGGGCTCAATATCGTAGAAAACGGAGCTAAAGAGCACAATTTCAAAGAAAACGGGAGCAAAAGGGCTCAATCTGAAACGGATCTACAGGACACAATCTCGTAGAAAACGGGAGCTAAAGGGCACGATCTCGTAAAAACAGGAGGTAAAGGGCACAATTTCGAAGAAAACGGGACAAAAGCACAATTTTGAAGAAAACGGGAGCTAAAGGGCCAATCTCGTAAAAACAGGAGCTAAAGGGCACAATCTTGAAACGGAGCTAAAGGCACAATCTCGAGAAAACGGGAGCAAAGGGCACAATCTCGTAGAAAACAGGAGCTAAAGGGACAATTCGAGAAAAAGGAGCTAAAGGGCACAATCTCGTCGAAAACGGAGCTAAAGGGTACAATGTCGAAGAAAACGGAGAAAAGCACAATTTAGAAAACGGGCTAAAGGGCACAACTCGTAGAAAACGGAGCTAAAGGGCCCAATCTCGTCGAAAACAGGAGCTAAAGGGACAATCTTCGGAAGCTAAAGAATCTCGTAGAAAACGGGACTAAAGAGCACAATTTCGAAGAAAACGGGAGCAAAGGGCAATCTTGAAACTGGAGCTAAAGGCAATCAGAAAGGAGCTAAGGGCAATCTCGTAGAAAAGACTAAAGGCACAATTAAAAAAAGGGAGCAAAAGGCTCAATCTCGTAAAAAATCTACAGGACAATCTCGTAGAAAAGGAGCTAAAGGGCACGATCTCGTAGAAAAAGGAGTAAAGGCCAATTTCGAAGAAAACGGGCTAAAGACACAATTTTGAAGAAAACGGGAGCTAAGGAATCGTAAAAAAGGAGCTAAAGGGCACAATCACCTTGAAAGGGAGCTAAAGGGCACAATCTCGAAAACGGGAGCAAAGGGCACAATCTCGTAAAAACAGGAGCTAAAGGGCAATGTCGAAGAAAACGGAGCTAAAGGGCACAATCGTCGAAAACAGGAGCTAAAGGGCACAAGTCGAAGAAAACGGAGGTAAAGAGCACAATTTTAGAAAACGAAAGGGCACAAAAGAACCTAAAGGGCACAATCTCGATAAAGGGCAAATCAAAAGGGCTAATGGGCACAATCTAGAAAACGAGAGCTAAAGGGCAAATCTCGAAGAAAACGGGAGCTAAAGGTAATTTCGTGCAATGAGCACGTGATGACCAAAATTTTTATGTTTTCAATAATAAAGCTTAATCCTATCAGATTTTAGACTTTCGTACTCTAAGTGAGTTTTTGGGATTTTACATAGATTGTTGCTTTTTAAAATGTTTGACGGAGGCTGAAGCATATTGACTTATTCAAATGACCTCGAAGTTTCAAAATCCCCTCGAATTTTTCCATTTCTATTGTCTTGATTGCCCCAAAAACGTCTTCTGCATGCCAAATGATCAGCGCGACAAAGGCCGAGTATTTTCTTTCCCCTCGCCAATCCAAATAAAATATACAATTCGTCTTTATCCGGAAGTCGGGTGTGCCCCTTATTTTAATTTTATATCTGACAAGTTACACTTTAGAGGCTTATTGTGAATTCGACATTGATAAAACGAACGGCGAGGAAACAATCGCTCGAAACGTGCGGAGATAAATCAAAATGACGGATGCTGTTTATCCAAAGTTACGTTTTTGCGCTTTTAATATTGGAAAAAGAAATCCCACAAAAATAGAAGAAAAGCTTCCTTACAGGAAAGAAGCCAAAGAAGCCAAATGATGTTTTTGAACAGGACTTTTATTGCTTTTTCAATAAAATATGAATTTTTTTCATTATTGCATAACGGTGTGAAAAATCTCTCTCATGAAAAGTACGATTCATATTTTGTTCTTAAAAATTTAGATTTTTTCTTACTCACGGTGATTAATTGGGGTGGGCCTATTGTTTTTTAGTGGGATTTCGTGCGACCGTTTAGCCGGTGTTATGTAAATGGTTTGTATAATCAATATATTTCATTACCAGGTAGAAACAACTCTTTTTTATAAATAAAAAAATGAAAGTCTTCGCCTAACGAGGCCATACAAAACGGGATTGTCCAAATTTCTCCCTGCTATTGATTAAATAATAAACCAAACATAAGGAATATAGGTGAAATTTTGGCAAAAATGGGACCAAAAGTAAGGCAGATATCAGACAAAAATTTAAAAGGACAGATCTCCGCAAATTTCGAAGAAAAGGGACGGGCACATCTTCGAAAAGGAAGCTAAAGGCACTCGTAGAAAACGGGAGCTAAAGAGCACAATCTGAAGAAAACGGGAGCTGAAGGGCACATTCGTAGAAAAAGGGAGCTAAAGGCTATCTAGTAAAAAAAGGGAGCTAAAGGGCACATCTCGTAGAAAAAGGGCTAAGGGCACTATCTAAAAAAACGGGAGCTAAAGGTCACAATCTCGAAGAAAACGGGAGCTAAAGAGGACATTCGAAGAAAACGGGAGCTGAAGGGCACTATCTCGTAGAAAAGGAGCTAAAGGGCACTCGTAGAAAACAGGAGCTAAAGGGCACAACTCGTAGAAACGGGAGTAAAGAGCACAATCTTGAAGAAAACGGGAGCGAAGGCACTATTTCGTAGAAAAAAGGGAGCTAAAGGGTACTATCTAGTAGAAAAAGGGAGCTAAAGGGCACTATCTAGTAAAAAACGGGAGCTAAAGGTCACAATCTCGAAGAAAACGGGAGCTAAAGAGGACATTTCGAAGAAACGGGAGCTAAAGGGCACAATCCCCTTGAAAACTGAAGCTAAAGGGCACTATCTCGAAGAAAACGGGAGCTAAGAGACAATCTCGAAGAAAACGGGAGCTAAAGGGCACAATCGAAAACGGAGCTAACGGGCACTATCTCGTAGAAAACGGAGCTAAAGAGCACAATCTTAAGAAAACGGGAGCTGAAAGGGCACATTTCGTAAAAAAAGGGCTAAAGGACAATCTCGAAGAAAACGGGAGCTAAGGGCACAATCCCCTCGAAACTGAAGCTAAAGGGCACTATCTCTAGAAAACGGGAGCTAAAAGCACATCTTGAAGAAAACGGGAGCTGAAGGGCACTATTTCGTAGAAAAAGGGAGCTGAAGGGCACTATTCGTAGAAAAGGGAGCTAAAGGTCACTATCTCGTAGAAAACGGGAGCTAAAGAGCACAATCTCGAAGAGAACGGGAGCTTCTATAAGGAAGTAAAAAATAAAAAATCTGGACTCCGATGACGTCATGCTCCCCCACTCTATATTGTAAAGTACAACGTATGATTCGCCTTGAGAAGACCCATTTTGAAAATCCGTCAAGGGAATTTTTTTTTTTTTTTTTTTTTCCCACAGGAAATTAATCATTCGACGTTGTGAGTGATTATTGTTTTTACCTTTTGTCCATAGACAGGATGAAAAATGGCGATCTAATTTTTTAAGAGGCTCATCTCAATTTTGGTTTCAGGAAGTTAAAAATGATTTAATTTTTATGAATTGGGAGTTGTCGGAGGATATAAAGAAAAATCGACCAATTTCATAGTTAAGGAAAATTGGACGATTAATTACTGTAAAAGTAATGCATTCGAAGGTTAACAAAGGTTAAATACAATAAATTGAGTAATTGTTGAAAAAAGAGAATTTAAACAATCGTAGGAAGGGTTTCCTGTTGCCTTTTCCACCTCTAAAAAGGCGTCCATTGTAATTTCAACTATTAAACCTGGATTGTTTAATTAAGGGTTTCGTAAGTGGAGCAGAAACGACTCTTTTGGTCGGCGAAAAAAGTCCGCAAGGATGGAATTAGCCAGATTTTTTTTTCTTGGGGTGTAAAAATAGAGCGCCCATTCATGCAAATGTTAACGACGGAGTGAAAATACACAAAATAAAGACGCAAATATGACGAAAGTAAACTTCCTGAAAAAATGTCGATGAACTTCATTCTCCAAAATATTGATGGATTCCAATTTTTTAACCCATAAAATCAGAAGATCTTAGATAGTTTAGGCTTTCTTGATATGCTTAGGCGTTACCCTAGGGGTCTAGGAGGCCCTTGAAAAATCCGTCCTTTGAGGATATCGCAATTTCGAGTGTATACGTGTCGACATAATGAGTTCACCATAATGGATTTGACCATAAAATAGCAGACTATAAAAAAACCACCATAAAAAACCTGCAAAACAACATAAAAATAGTCGAAAACATTCACCATAATGCATTTGAACATAATACATCTCACCATAAAAAAGAGATTTAACACTAACTTGTGTTTCCATAAAACTTTTATGTCGTTTGAGCATATCTCACCATAACTATGGACAGCCAAAGAGCAAGCCTATTTCGCCGTTTAAAACTTGATTATGGCGAAACGACAAAACCTTAAAACTTGAAAGTTCACCATAATGCACTTCGCACATCCTAGCGAGAGGAAAAAAATTAACCCTTGTGTCATAAAACGAGCTAATCCCATTGGCTGCCTGCTTGTTTTCCTAGTTTATGGTGGATGATTTATGTTGAATTGCATTATGGTAAAATTTCAAGTTTTAAGGTTTTTGTTTCACCATAATCGCGTTTTAAACGCGAAAATAGACTTGCTCTTTGGCTGCCCTAGTTTATGGTGATATGTATTATGCCCAAACGACAGAAACGTTTTTTGCGAAACAACAAGTTTAACGAGAGGATTTTGGTGAGAAGCGTTATGGTGACTTGCAATTTTGTTTATGTCGACTTGCATTAATTTAAAATGTCGTTTATGGCGAAACGCTTTATGTTAAAATGCATTAACTCAAAATTTTTGAAGTTTTGAGAGGTTTATGTTCAATTGGATTATGTCGAAATGCTTATGGTGATACAGATTTTTATGTCGAAATGCAGATTTTTTATGTTGGGTAAAGTGTTGAATGGTGTTCTCCCACATTTCGAAAGGCGTTCATTACTTAGTCCGCGAGTCGAAAAACGTCCTTAAAGGGTATACCAATAATCTTCTGATAAGCTGGAGAATGTTGGCCCTTCAACCCTTCAAAAACCGTCCCTCAAGGGTATCAAAATAATACACTTCTGATAAGTTCAGAAGTCGCCAAAATTTGTTATTTGAAAATTGGGGTTGATTCTAAGCGATTTATGTCCCTGGATTGGTGTCAGACGACCCAATCGATACCGTCCGAACAAACAACCCCTCCGTTGACGAGAGGACCCTTCAAATGCCATTTCCCTCAACCTTCATTTGACAAGTCTAACCCCGGAAAATGTGTCTCATTCACTCCAATTTTACTGCACAAAAACCTCCCTTATTCCTAGTTTTCTCCCAACCATGAAACCCCACCCTCGACTCTATTCATATTCATGAGATTCCCTCATCCTAAAACGCTTAATCATTGATTTTAAAGGGGTTGGGGGAAAAAAAAATTCAGAGAAATCATCAGCTGTTACCTACCATATAAGTCACCCTTTTAAAATATAGCGGTGAAGCACGCATTCGTGATAAGAAGATACCTGGGGGTAATTTAATTAGCGAATTTTCCATCGAAAAAGGAATTGGCTCGTTGAAGACAAAACGAGAGCAAGTGGAAATGACAATTTGAACGTTATAAAGTACTCGGGGCACGTGCCTATTTTAGTTTTTTAACCAGTGTCAAATCTAAATTGCGTTATGACTTCCTAGAGGGGACTAAAAGGCTATTTTTAAAGCATAATTTTTTTAAAGAAGTTATTGGGATACCCTCCACGTTGGGTTTTTCGGGAAGGGTCTTCCAGACCCCAAAGGATCAAATCGAATATTGATCTTTACGATCTCAACTTTGTCTGTGGCGCCGGCCGGCCGTAGCATTTTTTCCGCAACACTTTACGGCCACAGTTTTCAACCGATTTTCACCAAATTGCCGGTGAACAAGAATATAACGAGGGCGATTTTGAATTTCGAGAAAATGGCGGAGATAGTCTGTTTAAAGTTTTAAAAACTGGGCCATTGTTCCGATTTTCAAAATTTTTACCAAATCGTCGCGTTAGTTCTAACACCGGCTATCTCATTTTTGATCAATTTTGAGTTTGGCATTGTTTCTGATGGTAAATTTTGTGGAGAATCGAATTCCGTTGGTAGTGTAACCCTAATACCAACAGAAAACGCGTAGTTCACGATTTAGCCAACAGGTGATGCATTGATTCAAATGAAAATTAATCCGTATTTTTGCTCTCCTGAAAATAGGAAAAATGAGATAGCCGGAGTTAGAACTAACGCGATTTTTACGAATTTTTGGTGTAATAAAAAATTTTTTTTTGTAGGGAGAAATTTGATACTTCCACCCGTTACGAAAAGGGCCTCCCTTGGGCAAAAATCGCAATATTTCTACCTTGAAAAAAAAAAAAAAAAAAAAAAAAAAAAAAAAAAAACCTTCTTAAACTTAAAAGACCTCCTTAAACTTCCCCTCCCTTATACTTCCCCCTCCTTCGACTTCCCCTCCTTTATACTTCCCCCTCCTATATTGTTCCTTCTCTTTAAAAAAGCTCCAGACTAGTAGGTATTTTACAGCGAAAAAGAGATGCCCTCTCCCAAAATTCATGGAGGGTCTTACAATAAATTCTCTTTAGGAAGTTAAAAAAAAAGAAGAATTCCTCATGAATTTATGTATTAAATGCATTCATTGACGTGCGTATAATTAATTTTTATTTGTTCGGTGGATTACGAAATCTAACCTAGATTTTTTTTTTTTCAATTTTTTCACAACGATGGAAAAAGCTTTTTTTTGATAAATTACTTTCCGCTTCCGACCTTTTGTGAAAAGTGACGGTGTGGACGAAAAAAAGGGGGAGGCGAGAATAGCCCTTATCAATCCTGAATAAATGCGGATGGTGTTTCCCCAGATGGGATATTCTCAGAAGAAGAAACTACTTTAAGAAAAATATTGTTTACTAAATAGTTTGCATACAACACTTGAAGCTCAGGCCTTCCGTTGGTCGTGAGTTGAAAGTCATACGCGGTAGGCGTAAGTGGTACGGATTTCTGAATAAATTTGCATTAATGTCAATTCAATTTTTAATGAACTAATTTGAAATTTTGAAAGGGCCCAAGTTATCCATAAAACGAAGAACAACGAATTTTTTTGTAAGACGTGAAATTATCTAATTTTCAGTTCGTAAACCTGAAATAATTGGTCCGTCCTTGGAGATTTCCCTTCAATCCGTACCCACAATGCACTATTATACATTAACCTCCTCAAAAGGAAGTTATTGAGATACCCTCCAAAGAAGAGTCTTCAATATGGCTTGTTTTTGCCTCAAGATGTAAATTTGTTTTCGCAATTTCAATTTGAAAGTCACGAAATTTAGTATTTTAGGACTCACACTTCAATTAGGAACTGGGACATTAAGTTGTTCAAATGAGGGATTTATGGGCCGAAAATCGAGAAAAACTCCCGAACCTAGTAAAATGGGGTGTGCAGTGGCGGCTCGTGGGGTTTGTGAAGGGTGAGGCCAGCCGTCCAAAAAAAAAAAAAAAAAAAAAAAAAAAAAAAAAAAAAAAAAAAAAAAAAAAAAAAAAAAAAAAAAAAAAAAAAAAAAAAAAAAAAAAAAAAAAAAAAAAAAAAAAAAAAAAAAAAAAAAAAAAGGAATTTTTAAATTATGTGACTTTAAATTTATATCAGAACTTATTAGCAACTCAAAATTTCTTTAAAATTTCCTCGATTGAAGGAAGAATCGGACTCATCATGACCCCTAAAAGGCAGTTCTTGTTTTGAAAAAACCACGGTTAAATCGATCAGTTTCTTTAAAACTTCTCTATTTAAAGAAACATCCTATTGTAATTGATTTTTTCCAACTTAGCCTGTTCTGACAATTGTTCAATCACGCTTAAATTATTTTTG
Organism: Orius insidiosus; assembly: GCA_014119065.1. Lineage (NCBI taxonomy): Eukaryota > Metazoa > Arthropoda > Insecta > Hemiptera > Anthocoridae > Orius > Orius insidiosus. The sequence continues at coordinate 42,098 of JACGAQ010000185.1, read as the reverse complement.
GAAAAAAGTTTCAACGAAGTAAACAAGAATATGATTTTTTGATGCCGCATGTTTGTCGGCACTTCGGGATAGATTTTTTAAGTCGAAATACCCCTCAACGTTCCAAATGTTTTTAGATGTGGAAAAAAGAAGGCAGGCCAACAAAAAAGTTTGCCCACATGGCTTCCACAAAGCCATTTGTGAATGAATACCAGCTAGATCGAAATCCCCTGGTTTTAAATTTGTCTACACTAAGAGAACAAATATTTGGAACGGGCCTACCTCGATTTAAAATGTCCTTTTTGTCCGTTTCATTTCTTCTCGTAAACGGAACATTAAGAAGGGAAACGATAATGTCTTCTCCGATTTCCATTTCGGAACCTGAAATTGAAACTCAAAAAAGAAAAAAGACTCACCAGTCACCAAATCCCTGTAATAATACAGAGTGATAATGTTGACTGTTTTATTTAAAAAGATTCACAAAATCACAAGTCACAACCAAGATTCACAACGGAAACTTACGTTAAAGAACGTTAACGGTTTAACTGGGTGTGAAGGTTACGATAGGATAGCCGTTAATAAGGCTATCGCGCGCTCGCCGTTTAGAGAAACAGTGTTACCCGAACGCTTTTTGGGCCACCCCTTAGAATTTTTAACTTTAATAAAAGACCATGCTATATTTATTTATTTTTTCATGACATAATAACAAACTAAAAACTCAAAATTACCAATTTACTTAACATATTCTTGGTAGCAAGTTTTGAAGTTGGTAAGATTGCTCAAGCTCCTTTACCATTCCCCTAGCGTGAGGCACAGTTGTATCGTGCCTCACTTGGAGGGTTTAGCCGGCGATTCCAGGCCGGCTCGCGTGGGTTCGATCGATCTCATCCCGCCTAACCCGTTCTCGCGAGTACCATATTAACCCCCCGGACCCCTCCTTCTATATCAAGAGAGGCCAAGGTCACCGTGCCTCTCCTGGCTTTTAATCATATTTCGAAATCCGAACGATGCGGGTACCGACTTTCTACGCTAGAGGCCGGGCTGAGAGTATTTTTGTAGGTGTTATTAAATTTATGAACTTTAAACATTCTTACGTAATTATTATTATTTTTTTAATGAAAAAAAATATTATTTTATTTCCGAAAAAAAGTTAGAAACCATGTTTTAAAATTATCATAAAAAATTAAAATTTTGGGGAAAAAAAAATTTTTTTCTTCTGAACTTCAGGTGAGGCCGTGCCTCACTTGCCTCCCCTGACGAGCCGCCACTGGGGTGTGTCGAAAATCGAGGGTAGTTTGTACAATAATCCCCATTTTACGAAAATTGTCCCGTTCCCTCGATTTTTCGGCAAAGAAAAACTTTATTTCCCAATAAGCGGAGAGCAATGGTCAGTCTTTTGGCCAAAATGCCTTTTAGGTAGATTTCTTTTCTTTCTGGTTCTGGTACTTTGCTTAGGTGCCCTTTAGCTCCCATTTTCTACGAGATTGGGGCCCTTTAGCTCCCATTTTTTACGAGATTGGGGCCCTCTCTCTTCCATTTTCTACGATATTTTGCCCTTTAGCTCCCATTTTTTACGAGATTGGGGCCCTCTCTTCCATTTTCTACGATATTTTGCCTTTAGCTCCCATTTTTACGAGATTGGGGCCCCTCTCTTCCATTTTCTACGATATTTTGCCCTTTAGCTCCCATTTTTACGAGATTGGGGCCCTCTCTCTTCCATTTTCTACGATATTTTGCCCTTTAGCTCCCATTTTTTACGAGATTGGGGCCTTTAGCTTCCATTTTCTACGAGATTGGGGCCCTCTATCTTCCATTATCTACGAGATTGTGCCCTTTAGCTTTCGTTTTCTACAAGATTGGGGCCCTTTAGCTCGCATTTTCTTGAGATTGAGCCTTTGCTTTTTGGCTTCCGATTTCTACAAGATTGTGCTCTTCAGCACCCATATTCTTCTAGATTGCGCCCTGTAGCTCTCTTTTTGTACGTGAGTGCGCCCTTTAGCTCCGATTTTCTCTTAGGCCCAAAGCAAAGTACCAGACCTGTCGGCCGATTTCAGCCGTCATTTTGGCCAAAGCGCATTTTAGGTAAATTTCTTTTCTTCGAAATCTCGGACGAGTTCGTTACGGCTGAAATCGGCCCACAGGTGCTGGTACTTTGCTTAGGTGCCTTTTACCTCCTATTTTCTACGATATTTTGCCCTTTAGTCCTATTTTCTACGATATTTGCCCTTTAGCTCCTATTTTTTCTACGATATTTTGCCCTTTAGCTCCTATTTTCTTCGAGATTGTGCCCTTTAGCTTCCATTTTCTGCGAGATTGGGGCCCTTTTGCTCCCATTTTCTACGAGATTAGGGCCTTCTATCTTCCATTATCTACGAGATTGTGCCCCCTTTAGCTTCCGTTTTCTACAAGATTGGGGCCCTTCGAGATTGAGCCTTTGTGCTTTTTGGTATCCGATTTCTACGAGATTGTGCTCTTCACCTCCCATTTTCTTCGAGATTGCGCCCTTTAGCTCCCTTTTGTACGAGACTGCGCCCTTTAGCTCCCATTTTCTCTTAGGCCCTAAGTAAAGTACCAGAACCTGTCGGCCGATTTCAGCCGTTAACGAACTCGTCCGAGATTTCGAAGAAAAGAATCTACCTAAAAAGGCGTTTCGGCCAAAAAGACTGACGATTGCTCCGCTTTTGGGTCGAAAAGTTTTTCAGAGAATTTTTGAGAATTTTACTGAGAATTACTAAATCAGGCTAGCCCCTGATACCATAGGGCCATTTTTTTTCTTGATTTTGGGCATTTTTCTCATTTCTTGCCGTGGTAACCCATTTCACCTATTTTAAGGCCTCCTATTTTACTTCACTTATCGACCAGGTTGGCAACACTGTTTACCTATTTTTAAGGCCCCCTATTTTACTTCACTTATAGACCAGGTTGGCAACACTGTTTCAGGTCAATAATCCATGATAAAAGGGCTTGAAAAAAAAATACACCATTTAAACAGGAAGGAAGTAACAAATTTCGTCTTTTTAATTAAAATGTCACACCGTAAATAAAACAAGAAAAAAAAAACATTCAATTTTCAGTCAAAGGGTTTTTTTAAATTAAATGTTGTAGATGTTCAAGGTTTTAAATTATTCATATCTTTTGTACTGGACCCCTTTGATGTGAATATTTCACGAGATGCGTTTTGTAATAATTTCGAAATGCTAAAAGACGCAGTTTTATTTCTCGCGATAAATAAAAACGAAATACACATGTCGACAACGTCGAAATGACACTTTTCTGATTTTGAGGGGGTCGACGAAAAAAAGCGGCGCCTCGAGGGTGTAAATAACGCTCGAGAAAGGATCCTTAAACTTGGCATTGGGACGAAAATGAGTGCCAAGAGATTGTAAAAATAGAAAATGGTATTTCTTCGCCGATTCATAGTCCAACAGATTTTGTTTACAGGTGACTGGGCCAATTTCATTGATTGTGAAAGTGTTTTCTTTTAAAGGGCGTGGCTTTTTTAAAAGCCTTTCAACGGCATATGTGCTGATCGACCCTTCAAATATTTTTTTTTCGGGAATTTATTCTTCGGTTTTCCTAAAAGGTCATGGGGTAGACTCAGAAAAATAGATGACGTCAGACCCCGGGGGCATTATTGACTAATGTTTCACGGTTGTGCCAAAATAGGGGAGTCCTCCCTAATGTCTGGAAAACATCTGGAACGTGATCCACTGGACTAATTTTCAAGCTTTAAATTTTTTTTCTCTGACTTACAGAAAATTTATCTTCCCTTGATGGATGGAAATGTCACTTGAGAAACTAAATTAAAGCATCACGCGATGTCCCTCTTTGATGCAAATTTAACGGGTGTGGCTACGGAGGGTTAAAGTAGGGGTGTAAAGACAAATTTTTATATTTATGTTCTGAAATAAAAATAAGGTTTATCGATGCCATTAGTTCGTTGGTTCTTGTTTTTTCCCCTTGTTTCCTCAATAGGGGAACGAACAGCCCATTTCCGCATGGAATAAACATCTTTTTATACTAACGTCCCACTTAAAAGTACTAGTTTTGAAGAGCTTCCATCGAAACTTCCTGAAAGAGAAGGATAAAGAGGGAGAAGTATAAGGGAGGTGGAAGTAGAGGGAGGGGAAGTATGGGGAGTATAAAGGAGGGGAAGTATAAAGGGGTAGTACAATGGAGGGGAAGTAAAAGGGGGGAGTATAACGGAGGGGTAAGTCTCAGGGAGGAGAAGTATAGAGGAGGGGAAGTACAACGGAGGGGGAAGTATAAAGAAAGGAAGTAAAATGGAGGGGGAAGTATAAAGAAAGGAAGTAAAACGGAGGGGGAAGTAAAGAAAGGAATTAAACGGAGGGAGAAGTATAAGGAGGGGAAGTATAACTGAGGGGATGTATAACAGAGGGGTATAAGTACATCAGAGGGGAAGTATAGCGGGGGGTAGTATAACGGAGGAAAGAAGTATAAGGTGGGGAAGTATAACGGAGGGAAGAGTATAAAAAAGGGGAAGTATAACGGAGGGGGATTTTTTTTTCAAAATTTTTTTGAGAATCATGGTAGAAATAATGGGATTTTTGCCCGAGGGAGGCCCCTCTCGTAAAGGTTAGAATTATCAAATTTCTCCCTACAAAAAAAAATTTACACCAAAAATTCGTAAAAATATAAAGTATTGGTGAAAATTTGGTTTAAAATCACTCCAACGGTTGAGCAGTTTTTAAAATTCAAACATACATATCTCCGCCATTTGCGAAATTCAAAAATCGCCCTTGCCAAATTTTTGTTCTGCGACTAAGGAAGATTTGTGAAAATTTGGTGAAAAACGTGGCCGTGAAGTTTTCCGGAAAAAAATGCTACGGGCCGGCACCACAGACAAAGTTCAGATTGGTAAAGATCAATATTCGATTTGACCCTTCGGGGTCTGGAAGCCCTTCCCCAAAAACCCGACGTGGGTATCACAACTTATTAAGGATGTTAAAATAAGAGGGGGGGGGAGTATAAGGGAGAGGAAGTATAGGGAGGGGACGTATAAGGGAGGGCAAGTATAAGGAAGGGGAAGTATAAAGGAGGGGAAGTTACTTAATATACTAAAAGTACTTTATATACTCAGGTACTTAATATACTAAAAGTACTTTATACTCAGGTACATCATATACTAAAAGTACTTTATATACTCAGGTACTTAATATACTGAGGTACTAAATAAACTCAAGTACTTTATATGCTCAGTTAATATACTCAAAGTACTTTATATACTCAGGTACTAATATCCAAGTGGATTTCCCACAATTCTTCATCAAAAGCCTTTCGTAAATACTTTTTGGCCCACAAACCACCACCATTATTAGACGTTTTCTTCGGATTTTTAGCCAAAAAATACGCCATTGGCCGTCTAAAACCCTGCGTGCTGTATAGAGCAAAAGGCTGAAGATCAATTTGAAATGATAAGACATAGGAAGTTATTAAGACGTCTTAAAATCTCGATATGAAAAAATGATTCGCAAATGATAGAGGGTCAACATGAGGTCATGAGTGAGCAATAACTGTTCCATTTGACCCCTCGCTAAATGGACGTCGAAATCCATAAATTATCTGTTAGAATTGATCTCGGGGTTTTATAAGGACTCTTGATATTAATAAAGAAAGTTAGATTATAAATTTTCGGTGGCAAAGTGGATTAAACTTTGTTGCGACAGTTTTTATAATTTGAGCAGTTCTTTATTAGCTCGATTTTTTTATAGTAAAGTGTTCTACCTTTAGCATGGCGTCCGCCCGCTTTAATGCCTCCAAGTTTTCTTCGTAGGTGAGTGGTCTGCATTCGGACTCCCGCCATGAAAGCGCTCTTTTCTCTGAAAAAAGTTTTGTCAGCATTTGGAAAAATGTGGAAATCATGGTATTTTAAATAAATGAATTGGAGGAGAAGTCAAATAAATCTTGCCGAGTAACGTAAGAGTGGCGTAATCTACTCCCACGTGTATTTAAAACGCGAATGAGTCATAGCTTTTACTTTTTTTGCCGGCCTCTTTTAAATTGAATCCTTTGAAGGTTATCGAATCTGTTTTTTTTCAGGAGTGAGTGATGTGAGGCGATGCTTTCGTACATGGTGCCGACAGTGGAGGAGAAACCTCCGCCGGTGCCGAAGAATCTTCAGCTCGAGCTCGACGATTCGGCCCCGCTCACGAACGGACATCCGAAGCGTATAATCAAAACTCAAAGTAAGACGTCGACTATTTCGCCGAAAGTAGCGCGAGTAGCATCAGTTCGGTTCTCAGCGAAGTCCCAGGGACTCACAACCAGACGCCCTCCGAAAAACCGAAGCACAAACATCACGAATGGTGCCGCCAAACATCCGACTCTCAAAAGGTCAGAAAACTTTCTTCAACTAAAACTGATAGACGCCACCACCTTCCCCATTTTATAATTTCGGTTTTTTTGGGCGAGAAACTCGTTTTTGGCGTATTTAGGGCGTTTGTTTTTAAACGGATTCCCTGTCGTTTCTTCGTTATTTTGGCTGGATACCGTTCAGACGCATTTCACCCTAAAGCAGTTGAACATAAATCTGCATTTCGGATAAAAAAATCAATGCGTTTCGGCACAATGCAATTGAACATAAAGCTCTCAAAAGTTCAAAAATTTTGAGCATAATGCATTTCAACATAGAGAGCTTCGCCATAAACGACTTTTTCAATAAATGCAAGTCGACATAAAAAAAGTGCAAATCACCATAACGCTTCTCACATAAAACTCTTTAAACTTGTAATTCGCCATAAAATTGTTTCTGTCGTTCGGGCATAATGCACTCACCATAAACTAGGGTCAGCGAAAGAGCAATCGTTCGCGATTATGGCGAAACGACAAAAACCTTAAAACTTGACAGTTCACCATAATGCAGTTCAACATAAATCACTCACCATAAACTAGGAAAAGCAAGCAGGCAGCCAATGGGATCTGCTCGTTTCGACACAATGGGGTTAATTTTTTTCCTCTCGCGAGATGTGCGAATTTGCATTATGGTGAACTGTCAAGTTTTAAGGTTTTTTGTCGTTTCGCCAAATCGCGTGAAAATAGGCTTGTCTTTGGCAGTCCCAGGTTTATGGTGAGATGCATTTTGCCCAAACGACAGAAACAGTTTTATGCCGAAACGACAAGTGTTAAATCTCTTATTGGTGAATGTGAGGTATTGTTCAAATGCATTATGGTGAACGTTTTCGACTATTTTCTTTATGTTGAGTTGAGATTTTATCTTCGCGATTCGCTATTTTATGGTCAAATGCATTATGGCGAACCGCATTATGTCGACATTTTGGCCATAAATCTGAGGCGTAAATTTAAAAAATTTCCCCATCTCACGACAAATGGCTTGTTTGTCACCGTTCTGAAATAGAAAACCGCAAATTTCAAGGTAAAAAATTTAAACTTTTCCCCCAACCTCTTCTTGACATAACGTCTAATTTTTTCCCCTCACATGTGCGCCATCTCAGGGGCATTGTCCAAGATATTTTAAATATCGTAGGGGGAGAAGATTTTAGTTTCTACATTTAAAAAAGAAAAAAAAATCTTGCAGTTTTTACAAAGTAATAAACAGTGTATCTATTTATGTTCGAATCCGACTAAACTTTATTGCGTTAAAAAACTCATCTTCTAAATTAGCAAGAAAGATTTACAACTTGAGGTCCCTTCTCCGGATGTTATAAATTTTAAATGAAACAAATTTGAACTCTAATGGTTTTTGCTGTCAAAACATGCCCAGATTTTGGAAAATCACCGTCAATTTTTAACTGGTTTTCCCAGTAGAGGGAGGACGTTTTTTAAAGAAAAAGGTTGCGATGGAAGGAATAGCTCACCTGACGAGGCTTTTTAAGCCGAAACGTGTCATGAGATACCCGTTATCACACTTCCTCTATTATTGGTTAATTGTTTGATAAAAAGGGAATTGTTTAAAGTTTTCTTAGATAAAAAGTAGTTTCGGGTGGAATCCTAAGTTGTAAACAACGTATCTGGATCTGGGCCAAAGTTGTGCTTTATTAGCTTCCGCAGAGAAAGGAAAAGAAATTTTCATTTTTTTAATCTAGATTCAGGTCAACGGAAAAACAAACTTTTCTAAAAAACTTGACTTTTTCCCCTTCATTTCAAACAAATCGATTTTGAGGATTTAGATAGCTTATTATAAAGGTTGAGTTAAGCCAATGCCCCCTTTGGTTTCCGGGTGAAACATTCTAAACAGAGCCTATTTTATGATTCCCAATAAAAAACGTAAAAAAAATCACAAAAAAGAAATATCCTGTTTTTTTAAGTGGTTTTCAACCTTTGATGAGGATTTATGAGTGGAAAATTCATGTTTGGACTTGTTACGTCATAGCAGTTGTGCCAACTGAATGACCTTGATTGTTTAAAGTGTTAAGATTTTATGCTCAAATAAAATCTAACAGAGAGAAAAATTAATAAGCTCTAATCCTAAACAGAGCCAATTTTAAGATTTTCAATGAAAAAAAAACCAAAAAAAAGAAATTCTGTTTATTTTAAGTGGTTTTCAACCTTTGATGAGGATTTATGAGTGGAAAATTCATGTTTGGACCTGTTAATTACGTCGTAGCAGTTGTGCCAACCGAATGGCCTTGATTGTTTAGAGTGTAAGATTTATGCTCAAATAAAATCTAACAGAAAGAAAAATTAATAAGCTCAAATAAATCCTAAACAGAGCCTATTTTTATGATTTCCAATAAAAAAAAAATAAAAAAAATCGCAAAAAAGGAAATTCCTGTTTATTTTAAGTGGTTTTCAATCTTTGATGAGGATTTATGAGTGGAAAATTCATGTTTGGACCTGTTAATTACGTCATAGCAGTTGTGCCAACCGAATGACCTTGATTGTTTAGAGTGTTAAGATTTATGCTCAAAAATCTAAAAAAAAATTAATAAGCTCAAATCCTAAACAGAGCCAATTTTGATTTCAATAAAAAAAATCACAAAAAAGGAAATTCCTGTTTATTTAAGTGGTTTTCAACCTTTGATGAGGATTTATGAGTGGAAAATTCATGTTTGGACTTTTTACGTCATAGCAGTTGTGCCAACTGAATGACCTTGATTGTTATAGAGTGTTAAATTTTATGCTCAATAAATCTAACAGAGAGAAAAAATAAGCTCAAATCCTAAACAGAGCATTTTATGATTTATAAAAAAAAAAAAAAAAAGGAAATTCCGTTTAATTTTTAAGTGGTTTTCAACCTTGATGAGGATTTATGAGTGGAAAATTCATGTTTGGACCTGTTAATTACGTCATAGCAGTTGTGCCAACGAATGACCTTGATTGTTTAGAGTTTAAGATTTATGCTCAAAAAATCTAACAAGAAAAATTAATAAGCTCAAATCCTAAACAGAGCCAATTTTAGATTTTCCAATAAAAAAAATCACAAAAAAGGAAATTTGTTATTTTTTAAGTGGTTTTCAACCTTGATGAGGATTTATGAGTGGAAAATTCATGTTTGGACTTCTTACGTCATAGCAGTTGTGCCAACTGAATGACCTTGATTGTTTAGAGTGTAAGATTTATGCTCAAAAAATCTAACAGAAAGAAAAATTAATAAGCTCAAATCCTAAACAGAGCCAATTTTTGATTTCCAATAAAAAAAATCACAAAAAAGGAAATTCCTGTTTATTTTAAGTGGTTTTCAACCTTTGATGAGGATTTATGAGTGGAAAATTCATGTTTGGACTTGTTACGTCATAGCAGTTGTGCCAACTGAATGACCTTGATTGTTTAGAGTTTTAAGATTTATGCTCAAATAAAATCTAACAGAGAAAAAATTAATAAGATCAAATCCTAAACAGAGCCAATTTTAAGATTTCAATAAAAAAATCCAAAAAAGGAAATTCCTGTTTAATTTGTTAAGTGGTTTTCAACCGTGATGAGGATTTATGAGTGGAAAATTCATGTTTGGACCTGTTAAGTTCGTATAGCAGTTGTGCCAACCGAATGACCTTGATTGTTTAGAGTTTAAGATTTATGCTCAAATAAAATCTAACAGAGAGAAAAATTAATAAGCTCAAATCCTAAACAGAGCCAATTTTAAGATTTCCAATAAAAAAAATCACAAAAAAGGAAATTCCGTTTATTTTAAGTGGTTTTCAACCTTTGATGAGGATTTATGAGTGGAAAATTCATGTTTGGACTTGTATAGCAGTTGTGCCAACTGAATGACCTTGATTGTTTAGAGAGTTTATTTATGCTCAAAAATCTAACAGAGAAAAATTAATAAGCTCAAATCCTAAACAGAGCCAATTTTAAGATTTCAATAAAAAAAATCACAAAAAAGGAAATTCCTGTTATTTTAAGTGTTTTCAACCTTTGATGAGGATTTATGAGTGGAAAATTCATGTTTGGACTTTTACGTCATAGCAGTTGTGCCAACTGAATGACCTTGATTGTTTAGATCTATTATTTTATTTTTTTTAAAAGACCACTTTGTGGGCTTTAAACGTGATTAATTTTCAAGTCGACTTTATTTTATTCTAATCTTCGATTTCCGGCCACCGGAAACTTTCGCGGCTCAGGTGGGAATGGCAATGAGAGTCAATGCCCTCAGAGTTAAATCTGGACCTGGAGACCATCCTGGATTAATTTTTATTTTTATTTTTAAACTTTTTTATAAACTTTTTTTCTCTCAGAAACTGTTGCTATGTGGGGTTTTAGGTTAAGGTCAGTGAAGGTCAAAGTATCGATGTGAAGATTTCGTGTTTTCAAACTAGTAAATTGCTTTAAAAACATGCTAATTTGAAAGTCTGAGATTAGATTTTCACTATGAACGCTTTTTAAAGTACTTTTTACTTTTGACACAAAAGATTGATTAGAAAACGCCCTTTGACATGGCTCCAACACAAACGGTTAAGCTAAAGACCCATTTAGATTTTGATTGATTTATATTCGTAGGCAATCCTAAAATAATGTGAAGAAGAGAAAAAACGTCCGTCTAGAGACGTAAATAACGTTTGGAAAATAAATGACAGGTGCAGTTTTAAAATAGTCGCAAGTTGAAGGCCTTAAAAAAATTATTTTGTCCAGAAAATTCATACGGGATTCAAAGAAAAAAAATGGCCACTAAACGGAATCGGCCAGAGATGTGCAATCAAGCAGACGTGGTGGTCGTGACTCGAAGACCGTCCATAACGGAAAACGATTGTCTGGAATTGACCCCGACTGAACTTCCAATCAATCTGGAAAAAGTCTCCGCCCGACCAGGGAATATGAGAGGAAGTATAATGGAGGGGAAGTATAACGGAGGGGAAGTATAACGGGGGAAGTATAACGGGGGAATATAAGAGGGGGAAGTATAACGGAGGGGAAGTATAAGGGAGGGAAATATACTAAGGGGAAGTTTTTTCCAAAAAATTTCTAAGCTTTTTTCAATTTTCTAAGTTTTTTTTTTAATTTTTTTTTTTTATTTCTTTTCAAAAATTTTCTCAGTTTTTTTTTTCTTTTCAAAAATTTTTATGTAGAAATAATGGGATTTTTGCCCAAGGGACCCCTCGTAAGGCGTGGAAGTATGAAATTTCTCCCTTTTAAATGATAATTAATAAAAATGATAATTTTTACGCCAAAATTCTAAAAATATAAGGAGTAATTGGTGAAAATTTGGTGAAAATCGGACCAACTGTTCGGCCGTAGCGAATTTTTTAAAATTTCAAACAGACTTATCTCCGCCATTTTGTCGAAATTCAAAAAGCGCCCTCGTTAGTTTCTTGTTCACCGACCAAAGAAAATTTGGTGAAAATCTGGTGAAAATCGGTGGAAAACTGTGGCCGTAAGTGTTCCGGAAAAAATGCTACGGCCGGCCGGCACCACACACAAATTGAATCGGTAATCAATATTCGAATTGTCGGGGTCTAGAAGACCCTTTCCCAAAAACCCAACGTGTAGGGTATCACAATAACTCCTTTAAGGAAGAAAAATACATTAATCTAAAAAGCCATTTTGTCAATTTTATAGTTCATCTAATATCGCTCTTGATCGCGCCACTATAGCGGCCAAAAATTTATGTTAAAATAATTAAAAAATCAACCGTTTCTCCTGTCTAAAGCCTTGCCAAAAATAAGATTAGACGCAAATCAAAAGAAATTGCACAACCGTTGAGTTTTAAAATTAAAAATAATCCAAGGAAAGCGCTATCAAGATGGAATTTGAAAAACATCTATTTTTGGACAATTTTTAGGATGCACATTTTTTTATCGCTTTTTATTTAAAGATCGGCCTGATTTTTTAGTGTGGAGTGCGCTTGAGTTCGTGAGGGTCCATAAAGCAAGCGGTGCAAGTAGGTTGCTTATCGACCCGTTGAGGTTGCCCTAGGTCCGGGAAAAGGCTTCACGTATCCTCCCTTCATTTACTCCCTACAACCCAATAAAAAATTTATTTCAAAAATCCCATCTCTGCAACAAAAGGCACAATTTGTAGCCCTGATTTTTTTTATCAAGAAAAACACTTCGTTTTTATACAAAACTTATATTTTGAAGGCTCAAATATTTATAGGTTATAGATATTTCACCAATGTTCAATGAAGTGTCAAAATAACCTTCCCATACATATCCATGTTTGCAGAAGGTTATTTTTTTATTTTACTTAAGACGTAAATAGAATATTTTATTAAATAATCAATTCTGTACGGAAGAAATTAGAATTTTCTGGATTGTTTAATCAATATTTTTAGTTAATAATAATAAAGAAAAGGGTTTTTAAACTTACGAGAGCCATCTTGAGGCGGCGTTCCTCAACTGGTAAGTCTTAGTTTCAAAGTTGGCGCTAGGTATCTCTACTTCCACGTCTCTACTGTGCTCCCTATTGAAAGCGAATCCGTGTGTCTGAAAATATAATATTATAAATTAAATTATTCATTGAAAGTGACATAAATTCTATTTTGTTGAGTGAATCTGTTTTTTTTTTAATTTAAAAACAATGGTCTTAAAAAAAGGTTGGTAATACTGATGATATGAACTAGAAAATTGTTTTTATTTTAAATAAATAGTTTTAAAAAATGTTTTGTTATTTGTTGACACTTTTAAATTGAACGCTACTTGAAACGTGTAGTTTTTCTAGGTATTTGGCTCGTTTCCATTTGAGAACTGGGTCAACTACATTACAGTCGCGTGACTTAAGTCGTTTTGAATCTTTTTCCCGCCCTGGCGCCCCCGCGTCTTCGTTCGAGACGGTGCCTACTTGATATTCGCACGTCGACAGCTTTGACGTGAGATGTCTATTTTTTTAGTGTTGTACGATTAATATTTTATAAGGTGAAATTATTTTTGATGGCGGACTCGTATGGTGCCGGGCGTCTCAAGAAACGTTCCGTATCATTTAACACGGTCACTCTTTTCACTCTAAACGTCCCTGAAATACTTTTTTACCTATAGCTTTTCTTCTTTTCTTCGTCATAACGTGAAGTTTGCTGTAAGACTGGAGACATTGATGATGTCGGGAGGAAACCACGGTTGACTTTTCGCCCCAAAAGCATAATTTTTGGCGTATTTTTTGTTTTTCCACGGTTTTTTAATCTCAAACGCAGTCTTCTATTCGGGAGAACTACTCATTTCTGATTTTTTGGCTTCACATTCTGGTTGAGACAAAAGAACCAGCTAAATGTTTTTTGGCCAAAAAGTGGTGAAAACTCCAAAAATGCGATGATACAGAAGTTTTTTGGCCATAAAATCAAGAAAAACCCCTGAAAAGCAGAATATTCTTGCATTTGTTGGTCGAACCTAGGAGTTCGCCCGAAAATTGGTAAATGGAGAGCTTTTTGGCCAAAAATAGTGGAAAACTTCAAATCACCAGGGTAAATAGGGTGCTAGTCAGCTAAAAAAACCGAGGAAAACGCACGAAAATGCGTTTAAGTGGGGGGTTTCTTTGCCGTAAAATCAGGAAAGTATAGTTTGAAGAGCTTCCAACGAAAACTTCCCTTAAGAGAAGTAACAATATCGGAGGGGGAAGTATAAAGGAGGGAAGTATAACGGAGGGGAGTATAAAGAAAAATAATGGAGGGGAAGTATAACGGAGGTTTTATTTACGAAAAATTTCCAAGTTTTTTTTTTTTTTTTTTTCAAAATTTTTAAATAACAAGGTAGAAATAATTGGATTTTTGCCCGAGGGAGTCCCTCGTAACGCGTGGAAGTATGAAATGTCTCCCTACTAAAGGGATAATTAATGTAATAAAATGATTATTTTTTACACCAAAAATTCCTAAAAATATGACAATGTAAGCTGGCTGTAGGTGTATACGATGGTACGAGGATGGGTATGCAGCCAAAGGAATTAAATAACCTAATAATTAACCGTAAATTAAGTAACCATAATAAATCATTATAGGATATTATATTGAGTTACACTCACACTGTTAGACGAAGTCTGTCTGAGACGAAGGAAATTGTTCAATCTGTAAGTTTAAAATTATGTCAATCTCTGTTTTTATAAATCAATGGCATCGATAATGTTCATATTTGAAGTACGTTATGTTGTATTTCCAGGCCGCCTTGATAAAGGACATAAACTGTCCGAAACGTCGGTCGTGATTAAAATATAGTTTTCTATGTCACAGTAGACGAATTTTAATTCCTTTGGCTGCATACCCATCCTCGTACCATCGTAAAAAATATGAGGAGTAATTGGTGAAAATTTGGGGAAAATCGGGTTAGGCCGCAGCGAATTTTTAACATTTCAAACGGATATATCTCCGTCATTTTTTCGAAATTCAAAAATCGCCTTAGTTTCTTGTACACCGACTAATGAAAATTTGGTGAAAATCGGTGGAAAACTGTGGCCGTAAAAATGCTACGGCCGGCCGGAACCACAGACAAAATCATATTTGATTTGACCCTTTGGGGTCTAGAAGACCCTCCCCCAAATACCTTGCGTGGAGAGTATCACAATAACTTCTTTAAGGAGTAAAACTCCTCTAAAAAGTGTGATAAAATGGGGATTTCTTGGTCCTAACAGGAGGAAACTAGGGCGTTTTTTACGTTTTCCCTAGCAACTACCTTTTCATACTTTTTCTGTGGTTTTTATCCTCTCTAGGAAATTTATTTTTGTTGGCAAACCTGTCTCCCTATCCTCCTTGGCTAGAGACGCTCCAGTACTCTTGATAAAAATGTGCGGGTTTATTTTTTTCCACTCTTTCAAAGTTTCTTTTGTTTTTCATAATTGGAATCAGCTATTTTTTACATTCTGTACCTTATAAAAAATGCACCAATTTCTCCTTCATGGATCATAACGGCACTGGTATCATTAATCTCCCCTTCACCGAATCTTTTTTGTTTCATAGGTAGCCCAAAAGGTCAAAACGTCAGACGTACATTCTATTCATGTTAAACAATAAAATATCGTCTCATTAGTCAAAATTGTTAAGAATCGCTTAAGATAATGGCCTAAAGCAATTTAAACATTAACATTTTTTTATTCTTAAAAGAAACACATGAGTTTTTTAAAAATTTCAAATGAATCCCAACTTATTATCAAAAATCGGGCACTCATGCGTTATTCGGTGAAATCGGGCGGCGGGAAGGCGTGCGAAATTATGAAGAAGACCTGCAAACTGAAGACAAACTGCGGAAGAAGAAGCCGCGAAAAAATGCTTTTTGAACCAAAAATCCGAAAGTGCGGTTTCTGCTTTAAAATAAAAATCTCATATCGGTACTTAGGAATATCCGAAAAGGTGATAAAAAACGATGCTATAAAAATGAGAAAATAATAAAGTTGGGATAAAATTTTTTTGATACAGAATACTCTTTTATTTTTCAAACTGTAAATCTGGAGGTGTAAAAAAGAACGTAAAATAACATGTTTTATTTATAGGTTTTTCTGAATAGTTTTCCCCATCTTTGTTTAACCTTTGCTTATTCTAGGCCATCTTTTATTTACTTCTCAAAAGAACGGCTTAACGGAAATTTCTTGGTTTTTAGACAAAAAATTGGTTTTGACCAATTTTCTGACAAATAGCTTGTTTTGGTAAACACCGTTCAACATAAAGCATTTCACCCAAAAGCAGTTGAACATATCGTCGCGTTAGTTCTAACACCGGACAAGTCTTTTTCCAAGGTTTTCAGGAGAGCCAATATACGGATTAATTTTTCATTGGAATCAATGCATCACCTGTTGGCAAAATCGTGAACTACGCGTTTTCTGTTGGTAATACGGTTAAACTACCAACAGAATTTGATTCTCCACAAAATTTACCATAAGAAAAAATGCCTAACTCAAAATTGATAAAAAAAATGACTTAGACGGTGTTAGAACTAGATTTAGGTTTTATGGGCCTTGTGCACTCCGACCCCTAATGGGTCTATTGTGCGCCCTTGTTTCCTGATCAGAGCTCCCCATCAAGCCCCAGGCTCTTAATTAGCTTCCAGAGGCTGGACAGGGGTCTCTTTGTGTAGTTCGATGGACTGGGTTTTTCTTCCCCTATATCCATGAACCTCAGCCGTGCTAGGCCTTCGCAATAACAGAGGACGTGCTCCGCCGTCTCCTCCTCCTCCAAGCAGAAGCGGCAGGTGCTGTCCTCTGTCACTCCCAACCTTTGAAGGTGCTTGCGGAGTATACAGTGGCCAGTCAGCAGACCCACCATATGCGGACTTTGGTTCTGCCCTGCCTGAGCAGGTCTGCTGTAAATCCATGCCGTGGTCCACTAATGAACATCTTGGCATGCCTTTGACCTCGAGCTTTATGCCATCTCGTCAAAGTAGCGTGTGTTACTTAGACGGTGTTAGAACTAACGCGACGATGTAAAAAAATCTGCATTTCGACATAAAAAATCAGTAGTTCACCATAATTAGTTTCGGCAAAATGCAATTGAACATAAAGCTCTCAAAAGTTCAAAATGTGAGCATAATGCATTTCAACATAAAGGGTTTCGCCATAAACGACTTTTTCGATGCAAGTCACCATAACGCTTCTCACCGTAAAAGCCTCTCTATGAACTTGTTGTTTCGGCATAAAACTGTTTCTGTCGTTTGGGCATAAAATATGTCACCATAAACTAGGGACAGCGAAAGAGCAAGCCTACGTTAAACGCGATTATGCCGAAACGACAAAAACCTTAAAATTTGACAGTTCACCATAATGCAATTCAACCAAAAGCATCTCACCATAAACTAGGAAAAACAAGCAGGCAGCCAATGGGATTAGCTCGTTTTATGGCCCAAGGGTGTTAATTCTTTCCTCTAGCGAGGATGTGCAAACTGCATTATGGTGAACTTTCACGTTTTAAGGTGTTTGTCGTTTCGCCATATCGCGTGAAAATAGGCTTGCTCTTTGGCTGTCCCAGATTTATGGTGACATGTATTATGGCCAAACGACAGAAACAGTTTTATGCCGAAACGACAAGTTCTTTAAAATGAAAGTTCAGCTGCGTTATGTCGAAACGACAAGTGTTAAATCTCTTCTTTATTGTGATATGAATTATGTTCAAATGCATTATGGTGAACGTTTTTGACTTTTCTTTATGTCGAGTGGCAGATTTATTATGGTGAACGGTAACTCCCGATTTCTGCTATTTTATGGTCAAAGGCATTATGGCGGACGCATTATGTCGACATGTATACCCTCGTTTTTGCCCAACTACCCCATTTTTTCGGGCTTTCCTTGCATTTCAGGCTAACCTAGCCCCTAATCAGTAGATTTTTGGGAGATTTTGTTATTTTTCGGCCATTTTTCTTATCATTTTTGCAGATTTCAATCAAGTTTCCACCCACGTAGAAATATTTTTTTAAAATCAACGTAGATTATTTCTCGCGTGAGTTGTCAGGGCGTAATAGTAGCTATTTGTAATTTCAGACTCGCTTATACAGTGAAAATCGATATTTTCTTACATCTTAAAAAAAATTAATCTTAGATTAAGTGCTAAAATGGCAAATTTGATCGCAATCTATCAGATAGGATTGTTTATAAAATGTCAGGTTTTTCTATTGTTCACGGTTCATCTTGTGAGGGCGTTGTCAGATCGAGTTGATATCCTCGCCCTTTCGATTTCAGTGGACCGGTTATGCTAAAAGTCCAACCCAGTTCTTTGGCGTCTTAAGATGCGGTAACAGTGCGAAATTCGGGTTATTAATTTTTTCAAATTTCTTTTTTCTAGGGTCTCTTTTGGAAGTTCGAAAGGTTCCATGGTGGAAACCCTGATATACGAAAGTCCTCTTCAGGAGGAGCCAGAATTAAGCCCGTCCGCCGACCAAGCTTCTGTCGACAGCAATTTTGGGTAAGTCATATGTTTTATTTAAAATGGAAAGTATAGCTTCCAAAATTGGTCGTCGTACCAAACTCGCTTTTATTTCCCTCCGAGGTAAAAAAGGTCCCTGTAGGGAGTTCATCGAGTGCGAGAAATGTCCCGTACAACCTGACACCGGTTTCGTCTGTCATAAACCGCGCGATATGATGGAAAGAATGAAAATGCTGTATAAAAAGAAATCAAGGGTAAAAGTCGATGATCCGGCGAATACGAAACCGAAGAGAAAAAAGGATGCTACAAACCGCACGACGTCTGCAATCTTATCGCAATTGATTCAACAACGACAGCTCGATAAGAAGAAAAATTATGAAGCCAATAAATTGGTTAGCTATACACTTCAAAGTTGTTTTCGTATTTTTATCTTATTTTTTTCCGGAAAAAACAACTGGGATCGTAATGACTAATGACCTTTCGGGGAGGATTTCAGGTGAAAGCACCGTGGAAACTGAACGTTGATAAGAAAAACGCCGAGAATCGTTAGAATCTACCAATTTATCAGATGATAGGTCGATTTCCTAGATTCTCCATCCTACTTGTAGGGGTTTTTCTCATTTGAGTGTATACGTGTCGACATAATGCGGTTCGGTAGAATGCATTTGACCATAAATAGCACAAATCGCGAGTTAACCATAAAAAATCTGCAACTCAACATGAAGAAAATGGTCTAAAACGTTCACCATAATGCATTTGAACATAATACATTTACATAAGAAGAGATTTAACACTTATCGTTTCGACATAACGCAGTTGAACACGGAAAACTCTCATTTGAACTTGTGGTTTCGGCATAAAACTGTGTCTGTCGCTTAGGCATAATAAATCTCACCATAAACTAGGGACAGCGAAAGAGCAAGCCTAAGAGTTTAAAACGCGATTATGGCGAAACGACAAAAACCATAAAACTTGACAGATCCTATAATGCAATTCGCTCATCCTCGCGAGAGGAAAAGAATTAACCCTGTCTCATAAAACGAGCTGATCCTATTGGCTGCCTGCTTGTTTTTCCTAGTTTATGATGAGATGCTTTACTGAATTGCGTCGCGTTTAATCGGCGAAAATAGGCTTGCTCTTTCGCTGTCCATAGTTTATGGTGAGATGTATTACCCCGAAACGACAGAAACAGTTTTATGCCGAAACGACAGTTTTAAAGAGAGGCTTTCATGGTGAGAAGCGTTATGGTGGCTGCCACTTTTTTATGTCGACTTGCATTTTTGATAAAGTCGCTTATGGCGAAAACACTTTATGTTGAAATGCATTAAGCAAAATATTGAACTTTTGAGAGCTTTACGGTAACTACAGATTTTTTATGTTCAACTGCTTTATGTGAAATGCGTTATGTTGAACGGTGTTCTCCCATTTTTTTTACTCAAAAACGGACCTTTTTAGCGATTTTTTCGAGATTTTCGGCTATTCTACTAAAAAAATAATAAACGAGGCAAAATCTCTTAAAAAGTGCCCCTAAAAAATGTTTTTTTTTGGCAGAATAAATAGGTTTTCTCGGGAGAAAGACCAATTCTTGAGCCTAAGACGATTAAGGCCGCTTTAATGATTCTGGAGCCTTGAAAATTAAAAACGTTTGGAAACGATTGTAGAGCCTTAAAAATGATACAGGCGCATGATTCTGGAGCCTTAAAAACGAATTTAGATGCTCAGCAATATGCCGTTAATATCGCTTTTACATGATTTTGAGCCTTATTGAAAATCATCAGTTTTTTTAAAAATCATGTTAGAAGTTATAGAATTTTACGTCAATTCCCACTCATCAAAGAAACAATCAGACAAAGACGAATGCCAGGAAATACACAAACTGACGTGAGACACCGGATTGCGTTTTCCCTTGTCAGCGCGAACGTAAAAAGAAAAAGATAAGAAAATGCCTTCAAAATGCTACAAGGAGGAGGTCGAACCCAAATTCCATATGCCACCGAAAGACGTTACCTGTAAAAGCTGCCCTAAAAGAAAAAACGATAAAATAAACGTGTTTAAATATGTAAATACTGTTTTTTATATGCTATACGTCGACGGATTTGTAATCCTTCCCTTTTATAGTTCAGATAACAAAAACAGCTAGTTCGACTTTTAGTATTGTGCCGGCTTTCAAACTAAAAAGAATGGGTGTCACCTATACATCACGTGAGTTTCTCATCGTTTTTTTATTTTTCAAACGTTTTTAACAGTTGAGAAAAACTAGAACGTATGGACTTAAATAGATTAAAATTTAAGGATGTCTGGTCATAGCTCGTTATAGAAAATTACATCAGCGGAGGAGTCTCTAGCGTGGGATAGAAATTCTCAACCTTTTTAAATGATTTTCTACGATTCTAGAGGAGAAAAAAAAACAATGGCGTAATGGCTTAAATAGACTTCAATATGTTAATAATCGACCTTAACGTTGCGAAAGCACGGAGTGTAAATTCCTTGAAATCAAACTTTTTTAAAAATTTTATAGTCTTTGAGGAGGTCATGTTTTGAAACTTGTCCAAAAGGTTGATGACCAACTGGAATTCGTGAATGTCAACGTGTCAAAATAAAACAGAAGAAAATGTACATTGTACAAAAGCCGTATTTCCGATTTTTTTTCAGCGTTTTCTGGCCCAGATTCCTTTTTTTGGCCGGAAAACACATTTTTTTGTGTTTTTCTCATTTTTCTGGCCGAAGTTCATAATTATACTGGGTTTAGGGAGTTTTCCTCAGTTTTCTGGCTAAAAAACTTCGATTTTGATCGTTTCTTTTGATTTTTTGGCCAAAATATTCTTCAATCCCAGTTATAAAAATGGTAGCAACTTTTTCGGCCTACAAACACCATTTTTACCGTATTTTTGAACTTTTCCCAATATCATTGGTTAAAAAACAGCAGAAATCGTTCTTAAAAACTTAAAACTAAAACAGAAGAAAACGAACTTTCATGGATAATAAGTACTAGTTTGAAGAGCATCCAACGATGACTTCCTTAAAGAAGTATAAGGGGGGGGTATAAGGAGGGGGGGAGTATAACGGAGGGGAAGTATAAGGGAGTGGAAGTATAAGGGAGGGGAAGTATAAGGGAGGGTTAAAGGGAAGTATAAGGAGGGTAAAGGGAGTATATAATAGTACTAGTTTGAAGAGCATCCAACGATGACTTCCTTAAAGAGAAGTATAAAGGGGGGGGTATAAGGGGGGGGGAGATCGGGGGGAAGTATAAGGGAGTGGAAGTATAAGGGGGGGAAGTATAAGGGGGGTAAAAGGAAGTATAAGGAGGGGGTAAAGGAAGTATAAGGGAGGGGTAAAGGGAAGTATAAGGGAGGGGTAAAGGGTATAAGGGAGGGGAAGTATAAAGAGGGGAAGTATAACGGAGGGGGAGTATAAGGGAGGGGTAAGGAAGTATAAGGGAGGGGGAAGTATAAAAGAGGGGAAGTATAACGGAGGGGGAGT
Source organism: Orius insidiosus (assembly GCA_014119065.1). Classification (NCBI taxonomy): domain Eukaryota; kingdom Metazoa; phylum Arthropoda; class Insecta; order Hemiptera; family Anthocoridae; genus Orius; species Orius insidiosus. The sequence continues at coordinate 20,461 of JACGAQ010000185.1, read as the reverse complement.
ATAAAAGAGGGGACGTATAAGGAGGGGAAGTATAACGGAGGGGAAGTATAACGGAGCGGGTTATAATAGAGGGGAAGTATAACGGAGGGGGAGTACAACGAAGGGGAAGTATAACGGAGGGGGAGTACAACGAAGGGGAAGTATAACGGAGGGGGAGTACAACGAAGGGGAAGTATAACGGAGGGGGAGTAACGAAGGGGAAGTATAGGAGGGGAAGTATAACGGAGGGTGAAATAAAAGAGGGAAGTATAACGGAGCGGGGAGTATAAAAAGGGTGACTTATAACGGAGGGGACGTATAAAGGAGGGACGTAAAGGAGGGGAAGTATAACGGAGAGGGAGTAACGAAGGGGAAGTATAAAGGAGGGGGAGTAAAGGAGATTAAGTATAAAGGGGAGTACAAAGAAGGAAGTGTAAAGGAGGGGGCCGCATGAATTTTTTTAAATTTCAAACACATTATCTCCGCTTTTTTCGAAATTCAAAAATCGCCCTCGTTAGTTTCTGTTCACCAAATAAAGAAAATTTGGTGAAAATTGGTTGAAAACTGTGGACATAAAGTGTTCCGGAAAAAATGCTTAGGACGGCCGGCCGGCACCAAGACCAAGTTGATCGGTAAAGATCGATTTGACCGTCCGGGGTCTGGAAGAAAAAAACCCGACGGTAAGGTATCACAATAACTTCTTAAAGGAAGTCAAAATTTGTACTTCTATCCCAAAAAAAAATAATTTTTTACAAATTTTTTGCTAAGGAATTTATGAGGAAAGGGAAGTGAGTAGTTACTTTAGGGTCTATTTTCGCTATCAACAGATGAGAAATTCCATTGTTTTCCCTTATAAGCTCTCTCGAGCCCGTTTTTAGTATTCTTTATTTACGTTGAAGCGCCACCGTCGAGCCGGCCCCGAGTTTATTCCCGCTCTTCAGTCTCACGTATTCCTACCGACCAAGTGCTATCCGTGTTACAAACGTCCCAAATAGTTTTTATCTACACAAAACTACAAGACAAAATAACTTCCCAAGGTACACAATCTTCTTTTTTAAAAAAAAATTATTTTTAATAAAATTAATATTTTTTTTATTAAGAAACTATCAAGGGTGGAAAGAAACCAATTTATTTTATTGGTTCTTAGTATCTAATGAATTATTAAAGTTTATATGTTGTCATAGGCCCAGGGGTTGCACCGTATTGATCGATCCCTCCCTCTCTAGTCCATCCCAAAGATACAAAAATCGTCAAAAAACGCTAAAAAATTGAAAAAATTGCCAAGTGGCCTGAAATTCCAAGGTTATCTTATTCCTTATCAAGTGTCATAGTTTTTTCTGATTTTTAAAATTTTAGTCCTTGAGGTTTTTAACAAACAAATATTTTTATGAGTATGCTAATGATGTTCTGGTTCAGCGAGGAAGGAAAGGAGCTCTACTGTTTAATGAAAAAGAGGGGAGCTAAAAAATTCTATGAAGCTCCTTCATAATTTTTTTTACGTTACTTATTTTTAGTTGTCAATATTGCATTCCAGGAGATAGAAATGTGGCAGATGGGCAGTGGGACCGCAGTGGGGGGTTTTTTTGACAATAAAATTCCTCTCCCTTTCTTATTTTCTCCCCTTTGCAATTCCAGTTCATTTGAAACAAATCGCGCCCAAGAGGGTGAAACTTAATGGCTTTATTCTATCCCGAGATAGAAAGAGGAAGGGTTGGTAGAAAAAAAAGAGAAATCTTCTGTGCATTATGATTTAATCCATTACGTCGACAAGGACGCGGAAATCGTATATGAAAAACCGGTTTTGCGTCTGGTACGCCAAAAGAATTCTAAAATCGGTCACGGACTTGCAGTTCCGATCTTTCGACTTTCATTTGTGAGAAGAGCCGTTTTTGTACGCCCCCTTTGAGTCGCCTAGCTAAAAAATTGGATTGGGACTATTAAATTAATAAAGATTTTCTGAAGAATCCTTTTTGTACATTTTTCCTACTCTTTGTGCCGAACAGTTTTTGGTGTTTTCCCTACTCTTTACTCTGATAAACACCCTTTTTGGCGTTTTCCCTACTCTTTCTGCCGTCAAACACTTTTTTTGGTGTTTTCTACTTTTTACTTGACAATTTTATGGTTTTCCCTCTTAGGTACTCTGAGAAACACCCTTTTTTTTGGGTGTTTCCCAAAATCTTTCTGCCGATAACACATTTTGGGTTTTCCTTACTACTTACGTAGATACCCTTTTTGGAAGTTTTCCCTACTCTTTTAGCCGATACGCTATCTGCGAGAAACACTTTTTTGTGTTTGCCAACTCTTTACTCTGAAAAATAAACTTTTTGGGTGATCCCTACTCTTTCAGACGATTAACACCTTTTTTGGCGTTTTCCCTACTCTTTCTACTGATAAACACTCTTTTTGGTGTTTTCCCTACTCTTTACTCTAATTAACACCCTATTTTGGCGTATTCCGTACACTTTCTGACGAGATACACCCTTTTTGGGCGTTCCCTACTCCTTTTGCAAGAACGCCAGTTTTTCATACTCTTTCTGCCCATGAACACCCTTTTTTAGGCGTTTTTCTTACTCTACTGTTTTTCCTTCTGCGATAACACTCTTTTTGTGTAAACCCTACTCTTACAGATAAACCCCTTTGTTGGGTTTTCTCTAATCTTTTACTCTTATTAACACCCAATTTTGGCGTTTACTATTCTTTTACTCTGATAAACACCCTACTTTTGCGTGTTCCATACTCTTTCTGTCGATGAACACCCTTTTTGGCTTTTTCCTATCTTTACTCTGATAAACACCCTTTTGGCCTTTTCCCTACTCTTTCTGGAGACAACACCTTTTTTGGTGTTTTCCCTACTCTTTTCCTCTGACAAACACCTTATTTTGGCATGTTCCCTAGTCTTTCTATCGATGAACACCCTTTTTGGCTGTTTTTCCTACTCTTTACTCTGATAAACCCTTTTGGCTGTTTTCCCTACTTTACTTGATAAACACCCTTTTTGGCTGTTTTCCTACTCTTTACTCTGATAAACACCCTTTTGGCTGTTTTCTACTCTTTACTCTGATAAACACCCTTTTGGCTGTTTTTCCTACTCTTTACTCTGATAAAACCCTTTTGGCTGTTTTTCCTAGTTTTTCTGTCGATGAACACCCTTTTTGGCTGTTTTTCCTTCTAATACTCTGATAAACACCATTTTTTTGGCGTTTTCCCTACTCTTTCTGTCAATGAACACTATTGTTCATGAAGTCTTTTAAATTGTGTCTTTTGAGAAAAAAACAAAAATAGAAGTTCATTTTATTTTGCCCTCCGCAATTTATATCTGACCCTAACCTTAACATAATTTTGACCCGTCCCGAGAACCACAAAACGGGCCAAAAGTCAACTAACATTTATTTTTCTTGGATGAGAAACTGCTCGAGGGCATCTTAATTGACTCCTCGACGTAAAGAAAATTATTTAAACTCTCAAGTGGGAACCTTTTTTTACGATGGGATTCATCGTCTTTTAATCACCTCGCGTAAAACGATGACTATAAATTGTTCGAAATTAGTTCTAGGATTAGTTTTGGAGTCTACGGAGAGACCTTGGCTGTCTTCCAGATAGTTTTATTTTTGGATTTCATAGAAGAAAAAAAATAAGATGTAAAATTCAATTAGGCAGACTTCTGAATAATTTTTAGCGACCTTAAGGTACTGTATCAGTTGTAGTATCATAACTGATTATGATTATAATCATGGTTTATGATTTGTAATTGTAATCACAAACCCTAAATATGTGATCATTGTTGATTATGCCCAACACTGTCCCTGGGTCAGCAGCTTGGAAATCCTTAAAAAATTTGGCTTCATTGCCGTGACTTTAGACTCTTAATTACGTTTTCCTTCCTTTTGACTGTATCTTTCTACAGTGAGCCACTCCTTGATAAACCACTTATTTTATGAGCCTCTTATCGCTCCTCCAACATTTCTCCAGATAAAGAAAGTTTTTCTGATCAGTATTTATTAATAGCTTTCGCAAGGTGAATTTTATGAGGTAAATATTTTTAATGTCACAACTTTTCTTTTTTTTAAGTTTTCAAAAGCTAGACTGGAGGATGTAATTTATTCTAGATTCTCCCTCTTTTCTGACAATGAGAGTTGCGGAAATTAAAAGTTACATCATTCCATTCATTCAGTCCTTGACATTGATTCCGTCCTTTTTTTAGACCAAAAAAAGAAAAAGGCGGTAATTGGCAGATAAAATTATTTGAAAAGAAAAAAGGGAACGTTCTTTTTAAACAAGGTTGTTTTTTCGTTGCGATAAGTTAGTTATGTCGTGTCGTTTAAAAAGTTTTGTTTATGTGATTTTTTCAATGACAACTATGTTTGAGAAACGCCATTTTTTGGGCGTTTTCCCTACTCCTTCTGCCAAAAACGCCCGTTTTTTCATACTCTTTCTGCCTATAAACACCCTTTTTAGCGGTTTTTCCCTACTTTTTACCGATAAACACCTTTTTTGGGCGTTTTCCCCTACTCTTTCTGACGAGATACACCGTTTTTGGGCGTATTTCCTGCTCGTTCTTCCTTAAACACCCTTTTTTAGCCGTATTCCCTACTTTTTACCGATAAACACCCTTTTTGGGCGTTTTCCTACTCTTTGACGAGATACACCCTTTTTGGGCATTTTCCCTACTCCTCCTGCCAAGAAACGCCCGTTTTCATACTCTTTCTGCCCATAAACACCTTTTTTAGGCGTTTTCCTACTCTTTCTGACGAATACCCTTTTTAGGCGTTTTTCCTACCTAACTGCCAATAAAACCGTTTTCCCTATCTATCTAAATGCTGTAGAAATGAAACTGGACTTTTTTTCTATAAATCATTTAATACCTTTTAGTTTTGCAAATCAGAGAGGAAGTAAAGTCTATTTGTCATTCATTGTTTAAAACTATCAAAAGTGATATACGTCCGATTTCGCTTGTCAGATTAAGTTATCAACTCCTCCGTTAACATTGAACTTGACGTTCTCCACTTTTCTTCTCCGCTGAAGCGTTCAATTGTCAAAAATGACGCATTATAAATAAAAAACTAGGTCGGGGAAATTCAAAAATGAAAGAAGTTCAAATGAATACTCTTTCTGCCCGTAAACACCCTTTTTGGCGCTTTTCCCTACTCTTTTAACCGATAAGGATAAAACCCTTTTTGGGCGTTTTCTACTCTTTTAACGATAAGGATAAACACCCTTTTGGGGCGTTTTCCCTACTCTTTAACCTATAAACCTTTTTAGCCGTTTTCCCTATTCAACAACTGATAAACACCCTTTTTGGGCGTTTTCCTACTCTTTCTGACGAGATACACCCTTTTTTGGGCGTTTTCCTACTTCTTGCAAGAAACGCCCGTTTCATACTTTTAGATGAACCCTTTTTAGGCGTTTTTTACTCTGTTAACCGATAAACACCATTTTTGGGCGTTTTCCCACTCTTTCTGACGAGATACACCCTTTTTGGGCGTTTTCCCTACTATCTGCCTATAAACACCCTTTTTTAACCGTTTTCCCTATTCCTTTAACTGATAAACACCCTTTTTGGGCGTTTTCCCTACTCTTTCTGACGAGATACACCCTTTTTGGGCGTTTTCCTACTACTTCGCATATAAACACCTTTTTGGGCGTTTTCAATTCTTTTAACGATAAGGATAAACACCCTTTTGGGGCGTTTTCCCTACTCTTTTAACCTATAAACACCCTTTTTAGCCATTTTCCCTATTCTAACGATAAACACCCTTTTGGGCGTTTTCCCTACTCTTTCTGACGAGATACCCTTTTTTGGGCGTTTTCCCTACTTCTTCTGCCAAGAAACGCCCGTTTTCATACTCTTTCAGCCCATGAACCCCTTTTTAGGCGTTTTCTTACTCTGTAACCGATAAAACACCATTTTTGGGCGTTTTCCCCACTCTTTCAGTCGATGAACACCTTTTTGGGCGTTTTCCCTACTCTTTCTGACGAGATACCCTTTTTTGGGCGTTTTCCCTTCTTTCTGACGAGATACCCCTTTTTTAGGCGTTTTCCCTATTCTTATAACTGATAAACACCCTTTTTGGGCGTTTTCCCTACTCTTTCTGACGAGATACACCCTTTTTTGGGCGTTTTCCTACTACTTCTGCATATAAACACCCTTTTTGGGCGTTTTCAATTCTCTTTTAACCGATAAGGATAAACACCCTTTGGGCGTTTTCCCTACTCTTTTAACTATAAACACCTTTTTTCAGCCATTTCCCTATTCTAAACAATGATAAACACCTTTTTGGGCGTTTTCCCTACTCTTTCTGACGAGATACACCCTTTTTGGGCGTTTTCCCTAATTCTTCTGCCAAGAAACGCCCGTTTTCATACTCTTTCAGCCCATGAACCCCCTTTTTTAGGCGTTTTTCTTACTCTGTTAACCGATAAACACCATTTTTAGGCGTTTCCCCTACTCTTTTAACCGAAATTACGCATTATATTTAAATACTAGGTTTCGGGGAACTTCAAAAAATGAAAGAAGTTCAAATAAAAAAAATATCGATTACGTCAAACCGTCTGGTTCGCGTCTGTTACATAAACGAAAGAGAAAGTCAGAAAAAGTTCAGCCCGCATTGTCTCTATTCGAACACTTACAGGAAAAGCTATCAAGAAGAACAAATATGCTCGTTTTCATTGGTGAAGCCTTTTACTCAGGGGAGGTGGAAGAGTCATTTTTCTTGATCTCAGGCGACCTCAAGTCTGCACGCGAAGGAAGATAAGACAAATAAAATATTTATCTAAATGACTCCATTGTTTATAATTAACGCTTTTTTTATGTTGTTTTAAAAAATTCATAGACTGAGGAAGAGAAATTACGTAACAGTTCCGCTCAAAGACTGCTTTCTCTAATTTGCTAGATTGATGTGATAAAACAGTTTTAAACTTCCTAAAATGGGTCTGCTGAAGATATGGAGCTTGCTGAACACGCAGTACTGGGGTTCAATGCTCCGGCAGTGTAGGATTTTTTCAAGAATTCCGTCTACATTTTAACCAAAAATTGACAAAAAAAGGAAGGTTCAAAGGCGTTTTATTTATTGTTTTTTCCTCCTTCGTTTTTTTAAAGGTTTATCCAAAAATCCTTTTAAGTTATCGATTTTAGCTAAAAGGTTTGTGCGGAGGTCAAGTTGTAATTTTCGGTGAAATTGCCCATTTTATGACTTTTTAGGGTTTCTTAATTTTGTTTCAAAAAAAGGAGAAAAAATAACAAAATTAGGAAGAGGTAAAGGCTATTGTTGAACAAAGTACTTGACCTTTTCAGAGGATAAGAACCTCCCCTCCAATTAATTTCCCGTCATAAAGTTCACAGTTTTCCAAGATGTAGTGGCTTAGAAGGTGAAAACGGTTTTTATTTGGGTCTCTTTGTTTCAGGTCTGACAGCAGTAAAGCGTCTAAAGTCCGTGTAACATTTTTTGAGTGCGAGAGGCCTCAGATCGTAAGCTCGCCGGAGCCGGGAGAACTCGACGACCTGGATGCACCGATAGCAATGAGCGCTCCGGCATCCGATACACATGCCTACCAGAGGCAAGCTAGGTAATGATTTTACACTTTTTTTCTGTCATTAGAAACAAATCATCATCATTAGTAACGCTCAATTAAACCTCAGAATTTTCCAAGCAATCGAGAAAACTCACTAAAACATTAATAACGCAAGAATTTAGAACGTATTTTTATCCGAGCTCTTTAAAGGGCAACATGACTTTTAAGTGTAGTAAAAAAAGAAAGAAAAATTCGTTTTCGAAATGTCATCGCCCGATAATGGTACGGTTGGGAAAAATATTGGTCCTCAACTGGACATCCGGGACCTCAAGGGCAGTGAACTATGCCCACATGTGAAAGTGACTTAAAAAATTGGGTCGATCATTTATAACTCATTTCGTATGCGGCAGGTCGATGACACTTTGACCGACATAGGAATAAGAGAACTCCTTATATTTTTCCTTCTTTTCTGCCTTATGGCTCTTCTTCTGCTTTTTCATGCCTTTACCTTGCTTCTTCATGCCTCTATCTGCTTCTTTCATGCCTTCTATCTTGCCTTCTTTCATGCCTTCTATCTTGCCTTCTTTCATGCCTACCTTGCCTTTTCCTGCCTTCTATCTTGCCTTATTCCTACCTTTAGCTTGCACCTATCCTGCCATCTATCTGCCTTTAAGCTTGCCTTCTTTCCTGCCTTATAGCTTTCCTGCCTATTCTGCCTTCTCTTGCCTTCTTTCCTGCCTTCTCTAGCCTTCTTCCTGCCTTCTATCTTGCCTTCTTTCCTGCCTTTAGCTTGCCTTCTTACTGCCTTCAGTAAACATAAGCCTTATAGCTATCCTTCTTTCCTGCCTTCTATCTTGCCTTCTTTCTGCCTTCTATCTTGCCTTCTTTCATGCCTTCTATCTTGCTTCTTTCATGCCTTCTATCTTGCCTTCTTTCTGCCTTCTATCTGCCTTCTTTTGCCCTATCTGCCTTCTCTCATGCTTTCTATCTTGCCTTCTTTCATGCTTCTATCTGCCTTTTAGCTTGCCTTCTTTACTGCCTCAGTATGCCTTATCCTTCTTTCCTGCCTTCTTTGCTCTTTCATGCCTTCTATCTTGCCTTCTTTCTGCCTTCTATCTTGCCTTCTTTATGCCTTCTTTGCCTTTTCATGCCTTTATCTTGCCTTCTTCATGCCTTCTTGCCTTTTCCTGCCTTCTATCTGCCTTATTTCCTACCTTTAGCTTGCCACCTATCCTGCCATCTAGCTGCCTTTAGCTTGCCTTCTTTCCTGCCTTAGCTTTCCACTATCCTGCCTTCTTCTTGCCTTTAGCTTGCCTCTTTATGCTTGCCTTCTATCTTGCCTTCTTTTGCCTTCTATCTTGCCTTCTTTCATGCCTTCTATCTTGCTTCTTCCTTTCTATTGCTTCTTCTGTTCTATCTTGCTTCTATGCTTTCTGCCTTCTTATGCCTTCTACCTTGCCTTCTTTCTGCCTTCTACCTTGCTTCTTTCTGCCTTCTATTGCCTCTTTCTGCCTTCTGCCTTCTTTCTGCCTTTATCTTGCCTTCTCTGCTTCTATCTTGCCTTCTTTCTGCCTTCTTTTGCCTTCTATCCTGCTTCTTCCTTTCTAGCTTGCTTCCTATCTGCCTCCATCTTGCTATCCCAGTCCACTTTTAGAGTTCCATTGCGGATGACTCCAGACGAATTCTTTTGGTTTATTGAATAAAAGAAAGAGGGCAGTTGTCTAGCCATTGCGTCTTACCGCAAAATAGGTCCAGAGAACCACACAAAAAATTCCATATGGCATCCCCATTTTTTAAAACAAAATTATTATCACATCCTCGGCACAGGGCCAACAGAATTGCAGGTGACCCGACCTTAAAAAATACTCTATTTTCGTTGTTAATTTAATTAAAAAATGTTGTTTTATAAAAAGAAAAAAAAGTGTTCCGAGAAAACCGCGCCCACAGGTTTTATGCGAAATCGATATGGTTGCAAACAGGCGCAAAGAGTTAACACTTCATATTGGATACCTTGGGATCAAAACTATTGCATCCAGCTGATCTAAAATTATAAGTTTTTCTTAGCTCCCCCTACGCGAATAAAATCTAACTAAGCTGTAAAGTTGCAATTGAATTATAATCCTCTATAGCTCCCGATTTAATTTATTGTGACAACCTTTGTCCCATACAATTGGACACAAAAAGGTATTTCAGAAGCATTCCTTTGTCGCGAATTGAAAAGCGTGTTATTTTATATCTTCTACACAAAGTCTGTCAGTAAATGTTTTTCGAAAGAAAATATTTTCCGGACCTCATTTTTACCGAAACTCGTAAGAAAGTTACCAATTTAACACATCTCCTGCGGCTTGGGAAGACGCAATAAGGAGGGGAAAGAATCGAACCATGAAAGTCTCCCTTCGAAATTACATTCTTCACTTTTCCCGAAGATTCTCCCGTAAAATCGGCCATGATCCAATATTGACTTTTTTCCCTCTCATTTATCAGAATATGATTAGAATTTCCTGGATAAATTCATTTTTTATAACATGTTTTGTTTTGAAAATCACAGTTTTTCTTTATTTAACTATTTATGAAGTTAATAAGCTCGGGCTATTTTAAATGCAACCCATAGACCGCATAAAAAGGCGCTTTCTTCACAGCACAAAAGCCTCAAAGTAGTTTTTTTTTCCCTCTCTTATCAATCTTATTTCATTTCTTAAAAAATGTAAAAGCCCTTCTAGTGAATCGCAGTTTCTTTCACCCTTGAATAAGCCTCAAGTTTATTTTGAGTCTCGGCCGGCGAATACTTTTTTTTTAGTTAAAAGTTCCCCTTTTTCAATTTACGATTTTTTAAACGATGATTAAAAAGCCCGGACCACCGAAGAAGTTTATAATGGTTATTTAATTAAATACCTTTCACTGGTTAAAACCGTTAATTCTATTAAGTAGAAAGGTTCTTTTTATTTAAAAAGTCCATTTTGTGGCTAGGGACTTTTTTTTACGTTTTTCAAGGACTTGGGCAGGAAGCCCTACTTGTTTCACAATGAGACTTCCGCCGGAGGAAGTTTAAAAAACGGATTGTAATGGTCATCGATATTTGTTAATAAAATAACTTTCAGCCCTTCTTATTGAAAACACCTTTCGTCATAAAGATGTCTCGTCACAATTTCGACACAACATAATTTCGTCACAAATGTGGGAAAAAGAAGAACTTTTGTCATATCGCTTAAAACTTATGATTATGTGGGTAGGAGGTTTTATAAAAAATAACTTCGTCTAAAAGCACATTGTCATAAATTCGTCGTATAACAAATCGTCATAAAATGGAGAATACAGACTTTTCGATTATTAGATTTTCAGTGAATCGTAATTTGCCCTTCCCGTATACGACTCACCCAAGGTCATACGACTCGAGCATATACGAAACGACTCACTTCCCGACTCCGAGTAAACGTAGGTTATATTTTACGAAGGTTATTTTTTATCTCTTTTAGTTTCGGGTTCTGAAATCAACAGATCGACTAAAATCGAAGAAGGAAATTGATTCCGCACTTTTTGGAAGGATTTTGGAAGTTAAAATTTAAAAACTATCACGTTTATACCCACGCCAAGTGAAAATTGGCGGGAACGTTTTGGGGATAGGTAATTCTAGTTAATCAGAAAAATCATGTTTCGTGAAGCTCTAGTGAGAACATTGCGAACTAACTGAATCGGAACGACTCCCTGAAACTAGAACTTTCCCTTTGTGAGTCGTATACGGGAAGGGCAAATTACGATTCCCTGAAACTCTCTGTTGTACGATAATTCTCATTATGACGAGACGTTTTTATGACGAAAGACCCTCTTGTTTGTTATTTAAAAAAGAACATTAATTATGCAAGGTTTTGATTGGATGGGAAGGGGAGAGAAAGATCTGCATTGTGCTCACGCGTTAAGGGTTCGTGTTACGACTTCCTTGTTTTTAAAATGACCCAACTACTTACGCTAATGAGAAGTGCCTAAATTTCCGGCTAAAAACGGCTAATTTTAAAGCCTCCCCTTTTCAAAAAAGGGCTTTTTTTTCTCTCTCCCCAGGCCTATTGTGATAAAAAGTGCGTCTATTGTCTCCTCGTCCACAAAAATTCCGGATCCCCTTTGACACAGTTTACACTTGAGTTGATTCGGAAAATCCGTGATGCCTTCACGCTTTTTTTTTCCGCCGTAAAATATTTAGGCAGGTGTCGATATCAAGGTTTCTTCTTTTAAAATATTCTGTGAATGGGAGAAAGCGTTTGAGCCCATATGTTACATTTTATAATTGAACCCAAGTGTCCGGTGAATGAGTGACCTAAATGCCAGTCAAAACCGTGCGGGTGATTAGCTCAATTGCTTTCGAAGAACAAAATGTGAACTCCCTTCAAAAAATATTTTCCCATAGAACAAAATTTTGAAAAACTATCCGGCCGAGACCTAGGCAATAGACCGTGACTTTCTCAGAGTCAGGGTCTCAAGAGCGATTTAACTCTCGTTAAACCGTTTTCTCTTAACATTCTCCAGTTTATTTTGTGATTAGCGTTATCGTGCATTTACCTGTGATAAAAATTGCGACTTCTGGTTTTATAAATATAAATATTTGTTTATAGGTTATGTTTATTTTCCGGTTTTTGATTGGCTGGGTCGTCTAGCGGAGGAATCATGAAGTGACAGGAGAGTTTAGAGTGAAGGTGTTATGTTTTTTTTTGTTTTTCATTCAAAAAAAGTCCCAAAAAATGAGTGTTTTCGTGTGAATCGTTGTTGGTGGGGGCGTGCGCCATGTTTGGCGGGGAGGGGGTCCGCGTTTCGGGCAGGATCGATAGGAAGGGGCGGGATGGTTCGTGCGGCGAGAGTCGAGTCCTCCGCGGGAGTTACGAGTGAGAGGAGAACCGCGTCCGTTTTAAGAACGGGAATCGCCCCGTAATTTTTTAATTTTTTTTTACGTCGTGTCAGTGGATATGCCGAGCATGACAACATCCCACGGCGGAATTTTATACTACGTCGTCAAGGTTCCCAAAGAGGAGACTCCGGCACCACAACAGCAAGAACCATGGTATCCGGATAAACCTTCCGCTACCTCGACTCCTCTGAGCAAACAGCATGAAAGGTGCAAACTTGCTCACTAATTTTTCAAAACCAATTTCACCGGCATTCGCCGGCCACGCCTCTCTAAATTCATATATAAGTTGACATTTTCCGTTGACCTATTAAAATGAATCGATTTTTCCATCTAACCGGGTTTTTCTGTTATTTTTAAAACGCGCGAATCTACAACAAAAGACGAATTTGGGCTCAATCCAGAAAAACCTCACTTTTATTTTGAAAGTTCCTTTCTAGTTGAAGGATTTTTAGGCAGCACCGTTTTTAAATTCAGGTCGCGGAGCAGAAACGGTACAAGACGTACAAAAAATAAGAACTTTCAAGCACACCAAATCTTGTACCGTTGGCACTCCTGCTGTTTGAATTTGACCATCAAAAAGTCAAGTTTCTAAAGAATTTTTGGATACCAGGCATTTCTGCGCAAAAAATGACTTATGGACCCTGCTTCCGTAGGGCCATTATTTTTGCATTTATGGCTTCGGCTATTGACCGAAGCCGAAGAAACTTAATCTTACGTTTAATCCCAGATAAACTGAAAATTAAAAAAATAAACTCCCATCAAAAATGGTCCTCCCGCCCTTTCCTGATTATTTTAAATGTTTAAGCCTTGAAAAGAACAATTTACACTTTTTGCGCACTGAAACCCCCATCCTTGAAAGACGATTTGAAATTTTTTTATAAAATACTTTTTTTTCTTGACCTACGTTTCTAGGTTAGTACGTGCCTAATTTCTTCTAATGCATTTTTCGTGTGTGAAGGAATTGCCCGGAATGCAAATTGAAGTTTAAAACATTTTTTGAAACATAAAGTACCTTAAAATTGGCCTTGAAGTGTTAAAAAATGTGGACGTCCGGAGGCGCCACAATGACCAATTAGGACGGCCCAATTCTTTGTTTCCGTGATAACAAAAAATTTCTCTAATCACCTTTTCCTAGCTGAATTCAAATCTATTTAATACAGCTGATCAGAATCTACTTATCGCTCCACAGCGCTATCTCAGCTGCCAGTACTGCTCCTGAAGGTAATAACCTTCTTTAATCGGTTTTTAACAAACAGTGGTAACTAAGGGATAATCGATTTTTTTGTAACTCGATTAACCTGCAGAATCCTGGAACGTCGGTACAAAAGGCACGTCCAATCTATCCTGTCAAAACCTAATCAAATGCCCGAGTGTATCGGCCATGGGAGTCAATCTGTTGAAATTATTGGGGGGTCGGGTTCCTGAGGAAAAAAAAAGATCACTCAAAAAGTTCCTTCACCGAAAAAGTCGGAAAACAAGTGTTTGGCTGGAACTCTGAAAAGGGTTTCTATTGGCCGAAAAAAATCGAGAAAACTACCGAAAATGTGTGGTTTTCTTTGCCGAAAACGTAGAGGAACGACCTAAAACCCTTCCATGAAAGACAATTATTAGACTACGACCTACAAGTCGGCCTCCGATTATGAATTTCACCGAACGTGAGTTCTGTCTTAAAGTTCGTTCAACCTCTTTTGATATTTCTGCTGTTCACTGGACCAGAAATAAGTGCCTTCCGAGGTTGTAAAAGGCTTTTTCTTGTACTAACTGTTTCCCTCTTTGAAACTCAATCCGCTCAAATACAATCCTCGTTTTTTATTGGTCTAAGACAATCATAAGTCAATTTATGGAACTTGTTATTTATGTCTGCTTTGAAATTTCCTGCCTTTTCGAGGTATAAATCTCATCAAACGCCCCCTTTCAACCTTCTTCACACCCCATTGATTTAAGCGGTTTAAATATGGAACTTATAACTTCCTACTTCCTTTGCAACGAATTATAGCAATCACTTTTTATTGTAAAAATTCGTTCATTCGTATACAGGGTGTCCGGAAACGCATGGCAAGCGTCTGGGAGAGCGTTAAAAAGTGGTTTTACGAAAAAAAGTTAAATGTAAACCCCCTTAATTTAAATCAAAGAATTTGATGGTGTAGTTTAAAATCCGCCTGGATATACAGGGTGTCCCAGACACAACCTAACTTCGTTATTTCAAATGAGAACCCCTATTTTTATTTCAGATTCGTAATCTACGCAAAATTTCAAGTAGATTTGAGTACTCATATGACAATTTTGGACAACTTTTAAAAAATGTCAAAATTTAGCGTTTTTTGCGCTAAAATCCGTTAAAATTGACCTAGGAGACTCGTTTTTTTTTTAATTCCACTTATTTTTTCCCGAAGAATCCAACTGTCTCAAATTTGAGCATCTTCGCATTCTGCATCACGAGATTTCGTCGCTAATGGCCTTTTTTCAAGAACCCAAATTTAGTTCAAAAATGAAAATTAGCACTTGTTGAAAGGAATTTTTTTTGAAAAACAAAGAGCTAGCTCTTTTTGTTCCAAAAAAAATTCCTTTCAACAATCGCTAATTTCCATTTTGAAGTAAAATTTGGGTTAAACTTGAAAAAAGGCCATTAGCGACGAATCTCGTGATGCAGAATGCGAAGATGCTCAAATTTGAGACAGTTGGATTCTTCGGGAAAAAAATAAGTGGAATTAAAAAAAAAAACGAGTCTCCTAGGTCAATTTTAACGGATTTTAGCGCAAAAAACGCTAAATTTTGACATTTTTTAAAAGTTGTCCAAAATCGTCATATGAGTACTCAAATCTACTTGAAATTTTTCGTAGATTACGAATCTGAAATAAAAAATAGGGGTTCTCATGAAATAACGAAGTTAGGTTGTGTCTGGGACACCCTGTATATCCAGGCGGGTTTTAAACTACACCATCAAATTCTTTGATTTAAATTAAGGGGGGTTTACATTTAACTTTTTTGTAAAACCACTTTTTAACGCTCTCCCAGACGCTTGCCATGTGTTTCCGGACACCCTGTATACAGGCGGATTTACGAGGGCCCATTTTTCGGCCTAGACTCAAGAGAAACTTTTTTCCCGATTTTAAGTCGTTTTTTTTTTTGGCGGTTTTTGGCCAGGAAACTACGTTCACCCAATTTTTAATGTCATCTTTTTCAGTTTTTTGGCCTGAAGTACTGGTTTGTAGAGCTTCCAACGAAAACTTCCTTAAAGAGAAGAAACAATATAGGGGAAGTAAAACGGAGGGGGGGGGAAGTATAACGAAGGGGGACGTATAAGGGTGGAAAAGTATAAGGAGGGGGAAGTATAAGGGAGGGGAAGTATGAAAACCCATATTTATCGTAGTTTCTGTCCATCTTTTAGCCATATTTCGATACGCATATTTCAAGGTCGTTTTTTTTATTCGTTTTCACATTTTTGTTCTGTTTGTGCAAATGTATAAAAATTTCCATGGAATTTTTGAAAATCATTTGAATACAGCCTTGACACGTATATCGACGGAGATGGACCTTTCGTTTTCATCTCGTTCAAAAACCGGTTAGAACTCGCGCTTTACCTTCTCTAAAAACCACCTGTCTGGACCCATTCCGACGGAACTGCCAAATGTTAAAAAGTTAAACTAAATTAAGGCCACGTATTCATAAAATAAGTGCCGGTGAGCATGAGTCATTTGATCAATAATTATAGGAAATTAAAATGGGTTTAATATTTTTAAAAACGATGTTGATTTATTAATATTAGTTTTTGAGTTTAGGTCACGGCCTGCATAATAACTTAACCTTGTTTTTATATATTTTGGCTTTCCGCCCAATTATTTACGCTCTCGATGTATTTAAAACCTTTTAGTTTTTATGAATCTTGAAAATGGCGGAAAATGACCTTGAATTTAGTTGTTTTCAAGCTGAGGCGGAAAAGTCCAATTCGAGAGTTAAAAAGGGAAAACCCCGTCATCGACCTTGCCCCTCAAAACGATACAAAAGTAAAACGAATCGCATCTTTACGCCTTCTTGATTTATAAAGAACGAAAAAAAAAAAATAAAAACTCCAGGGTTAGAATTTAAAAAAGATAGTCGTGATTAACGGTGGTTTCACCCGACCGCAAGAGAGGAATGAAGATAATACCTTTGTTCTTATCTTTAATTCGGGATTAGTCTTGCACTTTTTTGAATTAAGAACAAAGGGATTGCAAAAAAAAAGTTGTTTTTTAATTACCTTCTTTTATCTTCTTCTTCTCGTTATTAGTAGAAAACCAGAGCGAAAAATCAAAAGATTGTACGTTCTTGCTTTTTCCTGAACTCATAGAATCAATGTTGCCAACTCAATTAGCATTCCAATGCCTCCTTAATTATAGCATGTTTTCATTTCAAGGACTCTTTTTAACGTTCAATTGAATTTTATGGCGTTTTTTTCGCCTTAAAAAGGATTTTTGGTTGTTTTCCTCGGTTTTTCGGCGTTTTTTCTTGTGTCGACAGAGCCTTTTAACCTGGTTTTTAAGGTCTACCAACCCCCCCCCCCTCTTTTTATATTAAGAATTTATAAGGTTTGAAAGAATATTATGCAAATTAATGATTCCACTGCCTTTTTGATCATTTGGATGATACCTTTAGGGTCTGTGGAAGAAGAATAATGCGATGAATGAATTAGATCTTTTGTATGATTGGTTCCAGGTAGTTTGACTAATGTGGAAATAATTGTGTTTCAGTACGGACAGCGGGTGGGACAACCCGTTCAGGCCGGACGGAGACCTTTCGCGTGAGGCGGACGAGATCGTCGAGATGATCAACAGCGGAAAGCCGATCACTCCTACGGCACTCAACGGCGAAGCACCGAAACTTCCAGAATCGACCGAAAACGGACAAGTCCATTCGCCGACGAAAGTCGCCGGATTGGCCGCCGCACCGAAAGGAGCGAACGGTACCAAAGCGATAAGCAATGGGAGCGATAAACCTGGACAGGTCGAACTTCAAAAGACGGTTGTCCAACCTGGCGACGCCTCACAAGTCGAACACGTAAATCTCAAGAAGAAGCCCAAGTGTAAATGTTGTGTCATTCAGTGAACTGACTTTTCTTTTTGTCACAATTAAGGCTGAAAAATTTTTTTCCTCCCCTTTTTAAAGCTTTGCTTGCGACAAATTTTCAATCTCCTTCCCCCATTTATTTTCTGCCAATTGTGTAGATAAAAAAACTGCACAATTATTTTTGTTTTACAAAAAAAAACCGATACAGTCAATCAAAAAAAAATTTGACTTAAAATATATTTTTATACTTTTACAAAACCTTAGAACGTTAAAAAAATTTTTCTTTTCCCAGTATTATTCTGTTATTTAGTGCCTACCAAAAAAAATGTATATACATTTAAATAGTGATAAACTAATCCAAATTATTTATAACAATTGTATATTTCTTTTTTTTTTTTTTTTCGGTGTATTTATTTCCGATTTTAGGATATGTACATAATTTATGTGAATTTGTGTGAATATTCATATAATTAGGAGATTTAGAATACCCATTTGCTGCTTGAGGGTATTACAATTTTTTTTCTTTACAAGATGATTTCTTGTAGCCTGGCTATTATGTTTTTTTTTCGATTATTTATTTGTTGTATGAGCTTCAGAAAGGATGTTAAGGTGTGAATCGTAATGAGAAAGGTGCATAATCTATATAATTTTATATAATAAGTGTATATAGATGAAAAATATGAAAGTAAACTATTAAAATTGAAAAAATTGTCTTTTTCTTCTTTAAGTTTGCTCCCACGCTTAGCAGTTCCCTTAAGGCTCATGGCCATTTTAACTTCCTTAAAAGAAGTTATTGCGATACCCTCCATGTCGGGTTTTTGGGGTCTTCCAGACCCGGAAGGTCAAATCTCAACTTTGTCTGTGGTGCCGGCCGGCCGTCCGTGGCATTTTTTTCCGGAACACTTCATGGCCACAGTTTTCAACCGATTTTCACCAAATTTTCACAAAAATTTCTTTAGCCGGTGAACAAGAAACTAACAAGGGCGATTTTCGAATTTCGAAAAAATGGCAGAGATATGTTTGAAATTTAAAAAAGTTCCATTGGTTTGATTTTGATTTTCACCAAAACTCCTTATATTTTTTCGAATTTTTAGGGAGGGACCTCCCTTGGGCAAAAAATTTCTACCTTGATGCTTAGAAAAAATTTTTAAAAAAACTTAAAAAATTTTTGAAAAAAAAATCCTCCTCCATTATACTTTTCCCTCCGTTATACTTCCCTTCCCCTCAGTTATACTTCGCCCTCCTATATTTTTACTCTCTTTAGTTTTCGTTAGAAAATTTTTTTCCTCTCCTTATACTTCCCTTCCCTCAGTTACTTCGCCCTCCTATATTTTTACTTCTCTTTAGGGAAGTTTTTGTTTGAAATTTTTAAAAAAAAAATCCCTCCATCATACTTTTCTCTTTATACCTCCATACTTCCCTTCCCCCTCAATTATACTTCGCCCTCCTATATTTTTACTTCTCTTTAGGGAAGTTTTGTTTGAAAATTTTTTGAAAAAAAAATCCCTCCATATACTTTTCCTCCCTTATACTTCGCTCCTATATTTTACTTCTCTTTAGGGAAGTTTTGTTTGAAAATTTTTTGAAAAAAAAAAAATCCCTTCATTATACTTCCCTTCCCCTCTTATACTTCGCCTCCTATATTTTTACTTCTCTTTAGGGAAGTTTTTTTGAAAAAAAAATCAACCATCATACTTTTCCTCCCTTATACTTCCCCCTTATACTTCGCCCTCCTATATTTTTACTTCTCTTTAGGGAAGTTTTCGTTGAAAATTTTTTGAAAAAAAAAAAAATCCCCTCCATTATACTTTTCCTCCCTATACTTCGCCTCCTATATTTTACTTCTCTTTAGGGAAGTTTTCGTCAGAAAATTTTTTGAAAAAAAAAATTCCCTCTCCATTATACTTCCCTTCCCCCTCCTATATTTTTACTTCTCTTCAGGGAAGTTTTCGTTTGAAAATTTTTTGAAAAAAAAAATCCCTCTCCATTATACTTCCCTCCTTATACTTCCCCTCAGTCATACTTCCCCTCCCCTCTTTGATACTTCCCCTCCCCCCTCCTATATTTTTACTTCTCTTAGGGAAGTTTGTTGGATGCTCTTCAAACACTTCTCATATAGACCAAAAACAAAACGAAAAATAAGTCAAATCTAATTTTTATTTCTACAATAAAAAATAAAACTCAGGAATAAAAAATAAATTTATACAATAAATTTTTTTAATATACTCGAAAATTTAATATTATAATAAAAAATTTAAATATTTATCCAATTAGACAATAATACATGAGATGGAAAACATTGGATGACATCAAAATAAAGGATTTTGTACATTTTATTTAAAAACTCTCATAATGGTCTTTAAGGTTCTAAGAAATAAAACAGTTATTGTCTTGTTTAATATAAAAAATAAATGAACACATTTTTTAAAACAAAGATTAATTCGGAGTGAAAGGAGGCTTTAAAAAGTCCTTTTTCTTCATTATTGAAGAAGGATTAGGGGATTAAATAATCCTGTTTTGCGACCGTTTCACAGCGAAATTGGCCGGAACTTTTCCTCCGCAAAACGGCTTTTCAACTCAGCGAATTAAATTTATTTGGCACCAATTTAAAATAAAATGAGAAATAAGGGTCAATTTCTCATCTTTAGGTTGGAAAAAATCAATAAAAAATTAGGTTAAACGACATCGAAAGTGAGCAAAATCCTAGTTTTCCAGGTTACTATTTTAATTTATAAGATCTAGGTAAATAACAGGTAAAATGGAAGCTTTAATGGCAAAAGAATCTCGAAAATTCAACTGAAATATGTAAGTCTTTCTGGACAAAAAGTGGAAGAAACGCTTAAGAATGAAGTAAAAAGGGTTAGTACCATAAAAAAAATCTTTTTATGCAAAAAAGAAAGATAAACGACCAAAAAACGAGAAAAAAGAGCTTTCTTGGTCAAAAAAATGAGAATTAAACCAAGAAAACGTCCTAAAATAAGAGGATTTCTTGGTCGATATCAGAAACTGTTGTTTTAAAAGTTTACGATGCCTTAAAAA